>JAOUZG010016999.1:3613575-3641199 GCA_026289955.1 Argiope argentata | reverse complement strand
CACACACACTACTGTTGCTGCTACTGTTGAGAAACGCATTTATTGGATATTTTGGAAAGAAGTTTTGAGTATTGCTTTTGTTTTTGTAAAGTTAGTTTTGACTTTTGCAAAGCTTTAGTATTTTGAGTTATAGTCATGTGACGTAGGAAGAAAAAGAATGCACCTGCAGTTTGAGATGGGAGTTGTGAAGGATGCAAGTATGCCAGAGAGAAAATTAACAACAACGTTTACCAGAAAACCTGATGAAGCAATTTTCGAGTATCGCAAATGTCACATTTTAACTAGAAAAGAAAAAAGTATTTGCAAAATTATTCCTGATGAATCAGATCGATATTAAAAATTTAGTCCAATTTTTAAACTACTGAATGAAGTTTAACAACAATTTGGTGTGCCATTCGGATATTAAATTGTTGATAAAAATGATACTCTGTTTTGAGAAGCATGGATGGAAAATATGCATAAAAGGAAAACACGTAAAATGTGCATACAAACACAGGATATCCTCAGCTTTTAAATCTTTTTATACCATACCATATCCAGGAGTACAGAAAGACGTTATATCTAACAGTCATGGAAGAGCTTTGAAAATGAAGAAAGATTATAAACCAATATCCAAAAAAAGATTATTAAAATTTTGCTGTTTGTAATTGAAACTCCAGCAAAACACAATATTGGATACGGCTATTTTTTCATGTGAAGTTCTTTGTATGAACTTCTTGCTTGCTAACAGTCAAAAACTTTTTCATTAGAGAACAACAGTAATAGAGAACAGAACGAGGGAATGCTCTCAAAAAGCTGAAATAATAGGACTGATGAATCGTAAAACAGCCATTAGAAACTTTGACATCAGAAATAAAACTGCAGCTGTTCTCTGAAATGATAATAAAGTTATATCTTTCAGAAATTTAGTAGTTCAATAAAAGAACCCAGACTGTTTGAAATTGCAAAAGAATTATTTTTTAGTCAGAACTCCAAATGAGGAACAATGTCGATGTAAGCTCAATAACTGTGCAAAAAAATTATCTGTTGAAACTGTAACTTAGGACTTTGTGTCAAATGCTTTCTACCATTTCATGAAAAGCAAAACAGCTTGACTGAAAAGCATTCAGTAGAAAAATGAGCTATCGTCCTACATAGGGCAGTTTGGAAAAAAGCAAACTTATAAAGTTCAGGTAAATCCTTTTAAATTTCATATTTTTCTTGTTGTCTTATTTCTGTAACAATGATTTTTTTTGGCAAATTACTGTTTTTCGCTTAATAGGTAAATTTTAAATAAGAGTTTATTTAAAACAGAATATTAATAATTTATTTTACTCGATATGTTTCAGAGATTTCCTTAAATAATAATTTTTAATGTTATATTTATTAAGAGGTAATAAATTCTTTTTAAATTCTCCTAACTATTAAATATCTTCATTTGTAAATAAAGAAAGCTGGTCTTATTCATATATTGTTTAAATTTTCAATCGTTAGTAAAATACTTTTTATTTATCCAGTCAAGTTCAAAGAAATTTTTTAAAAACTTTTATTGGATGACACTTGATGTTCATACAATTTTTTCAAACATTAATTCATTCATTAAATTTAATTATTTTTTAATACTTTTAATAGAGTTTTAGCAGATTGTAATGAAAATTGAAATCATTCAGCAGAAACGCAATCGGTAAAATGCAAGGTTTTCAGTATTTTTTCACATGAAGGTGATGAATGCGAGTTCTATTCTTTCGAAAATCGATTATTTTTTGATAAATTATTTATATTAATTGTAATTATTTAATAAAAAGTAACTAAAATAAAAAAATTCTCTGTTGTCCAAAATAGGAATTAATTTAAAGAAATTTAAATTTTTTTTTATGTTACTTGTATTATTTTAGTAATTTTTTTATCATTTCTTTTCATGAACGTGAGCATTAAAAATCATTTGATAATTTTTTCCTTAATTTATCAAAAAATTGAAAAAAAAAAATGAGTCGCAGAAAAAAAAGAAACTTGAAGTTAAACTGAACAGTTATAAGAATAAAAGCCTCACAATTTTTATTACCTACAGCCTAAAGTACCCAAATTCGCCTTTGTAATTATCAATAATTAAAACGCTATTGTATATGAAGAATAAAAATCCGAAGTCACTCTCTCTGTAACTAAATTTATCTGTTGCATGTTTAAAATGGTGTTTTAATAAAAAAGTGTTTTAATAAAATATAGCAGAATTATAATCATAGCAAGGCTTTAGATAAGAAGGATGGAGATGTTTTATGCACTTTATCTAATCCTGTTGCTCTTTTAAACATCATACTTCAGTGTTTTATCTCTCATTTTAAAATGGCATGCAAAAATTCACAATCCAATCACATCTTAAATCCGAGTTTACAGTCTTTCATTGATTTCTTTTCGATAAAAGTCGAGTGCTTTTGAAGTTCTGTCGTAAAAGTCAAAGAATTTTGATAAACTGTTCTGCGATGAGGATTGATTGCGTTTCAATTTATCATTCATGCGAACTGCATAGATGTAATGCCACTACCACTACAGACCATCCATTGATAATTCTATCTTCGTGTCAATCAGTAGACGATCCGCTATTATATATGCACAAGGTTAAGGTTGTTGTTAACACTCCTCTTATATAACTCAAAATATAAACAGAAATTCCCATCAATGGCTAGCCGAAGTTCGCCATTCGTTGCCTCATATTTGGAAAGATGACCATGAATTGAGAGATAAAGATTGCCCCACAACTTTTTGGACTAGAAGTTTACGATTTTTTATCGCATTTTTATGAACTTGGCTATAATTTTACACTGTTAAAGTCATAATACAATAAGTGATTGAGACTTTCGTTAATAATGGAAAAATAATATAGTTAAAAATTAGGTGGAGAGGTAAAAATTGACACACATGCTTGAAATGACATGGAAATTTATTGAAATAAAATTAAATGACAAGTGTAAAAAGAAAAAGAAATCTTCGATTGCGAATTTCAATTCATCATGTGAGAATATATTATATTTAAGTCGTTATTTATCTTAATTTAAGTCACTAACCAATTTAAACCTGTTTGAAACATTTACAAACTTTCTCTAGCGGTCTCTATTCCTCTCTCTCACTCTAATGATAATTATTTAGAACTTTACAATTTTTCTGGCTAACAAACAAAGTTTTGTAGCACGACCAATTTTGAGATGAAATAACAACTGTGATACCATAGTTCTTCTTCAACCTTTTAAAAAATCTTCTGCTGTCAAAAAGGCATACTTAATAATAATGCAATACTGGTGAAAGCAGGTAAAAATATTTTTTGACCGTAAATTTCGGAGACATCAAAACTTCCTAACCAAAATAACATCATGTTCTCACATGATAAAAAATAGCAAAGAAATTTAGATGATGACAAAAGCAATGATTAGCATAAGAACTCATTTTTAGCAACTACTATGTTACTAAGTTTTTTATAGCTAATGCTTCGTCAAACCACCTTTATTCGACGGATAGTCTTGTAAATAGATCAGTAAAGAATATCTATAGGTGTGGAGAGAAATGACTGTCTTCAGCAAGTGAATTTACTTATCAGGGTCATACGTACAAGCGAAACATAGATAACATTTTCTCCCTGTGTGCGAGAGAAAGAAAAATCAGGAATCAATCCCTTTTAATTTAATTGAATGATAAACTTGGATTTTTTATTTACCATTAATTAGTCCTTTAATGTTAACAATTTTCACAAAAATTATTTCTATGTCAGAATAATCAAACAAATGACGGGTCGACGAAATTACCATCTAAAAATTTACAGTTTCCTCGCAGTTCAACCGATGGCATTTTTATGAATTTCAAATCTTCAGCAAAATCTTCGTTATTTCATTTGCAACATAAGAGTTATATTTACAAAAACAAACGTTTGTTTTTGGAAATTTTTTTTGATAAAGAATGACCTGTGATGATAACAGTGGCTGGTTTTTACAGTGATCGAAAAAATAAGGAGGAACTAAGTCTTGACTCAACTTCAAGGATTAAAAATGTTAGAGTACTAAGCAAGGTATATTTACAAATTTTTGGATCTAAATTATTCCAACTGTTTTAAATTATTTTTTCTTATTTTGAAGAAAAGTATATTATGTATAAGCTTCATTCATCTCTCAAACTTTTCAAAGAAAATCTATTTAGATTTATATGTGACCGTCAGGAAAATGAGGAGCGGTGAATTAGAGGTTGAAAAGTAAAACAATGAGTAGGGTTCTGTGTCACTTTCACGTTATGCCAAAAACTACCGACAATGAGGAAACCGGTCAGAATTGTGGTGGTGAGATAACACTATCGAGCTTCCAATAAAGGGGAGGAGGCGTGGAGTTAAGATCTCGACTTGTGAGTTATAAGGTTCGGCACCAGATTCCAACGAAAAGCTGTCGTGTATGGGGGTCTGTTGCACGTCAGCCGCAAACGTTCTCCTTCTGGTGTGGTGCAGTGTGGAGAGGGGAGGAAGCACCAGCTCAGTTGTCATTCTTGTCATCTGACCGCTATTCGAAATTTTGAACCCATCCCAAATTTGTTCCTGTTCCTTTACATCGAGGCATTAATGTAACTAAACTAAACTAAATCCAGTAGTGGTAAGAAAAATATTCAACTTTTTTTTTAATTTTACCGTTTTTCAAATGGGAATGAAATGATCATTGTGAAAATATATCAGAGGGAATTTTCAGTGGAGGGAAATTTGATTTATGAAGTTCTCTCATGAATGCGAAATGGAGGAAACTGTCATTGTATGATATTGAGAAATTCTTTCCAAAATTTGATGAAGGTAGTGGTAAACCTTAATTTCTATCGGTACAGCAATAATTAAAGTTTGGAAGGTAGAAAATGGAATGGGATTATTAGAAATCAAAGGATTTGTGCGTGATGGAATGTTAGAGAGTTTGGATTAACGGTTGAATATAAAGCACGACCACAACTTTAGGCGTGATAGAATGACTGCGATTGAGTAGCTCTAGAAAGGCATCTTACTGAATTTCTGTCATTTCTAAAACAATTACAATAAAGATGGATGCGATTTTATCGTTTTATAGGAAAACAGTCAAGAAAGAAGAAATCTGTCCTTTGAGGACAAGGTGTATTATCATTTATATGTGTCTGTCTGAAGGCTTGTATTAAGTTTCTTCAATATCTTTATTCATGATGCAGTAATATTTCATATTTCGTACAGTTTCAAATCCACTAAACCACTGTGTAAATTTTTCTATTGCTCTTTAAATTAATATAGTTCTGTTCACCGCCACGAAGATGTTTAGTCAATATCATGTTCTCGAAAGGCATAGCAGAGGAAAATAAAAGTACAAAATAGCAATTGTGATAAGTTATACAACATTTTGAATTTGATTTCATTTATAGATCATTAAAACGTCATCCTTTACCTATATTTATAACTTGTATTTCTTAAATTGTTCTAATAATTAGAACATAATTTCTTTTTTATGATTAGGAAGAGTTTTGCATGCCAGCTTTTTGGTACAGAGGTGTGCGTGTTCTTCGTGTTCTGTGGGTCCCGGGTTCGAGTCCCAGTTCAGGCATGGTTTTTCTGTCTATGAGATGTATGAATATGCCCCCCCCCTGTAAAAAGGGGCTTTGCAAGTGTGTGGGTATGTGCTTCATCCTCATATGAGCTAGAAGTCTGACTTCAACCCTCGGGTGCTTAGGTGTCCATAACCTCAGAAGTTAATGAACCCCTATTTATGTGGTAAAAAGCGGACACGACATCATCATCATCAATAATTTTGTATTGCAGGAAACTCGAGAAATATATACAAAGATAAAATGATTTTCACTGATAATTTTAGTTAATTTTATTCAAGACACAATAAAAGTTTGGCATCCAAACAATAATAAAGTTTATTGATCTGGAATGATTTTTATTGAGATAGTATGATATTTTCAGATAAAAATATTATCTGAATGACTTTTAGACAATTTTGCGATTCAAAAATTATTAGATAAGCTTGATAGTAACCAAAATCATGTGAAAACAAGTGAATAATTGTTATTTTTGTTGAGAGGTTTGTACCATGAATGCAAATATGCAATTAAATGCAATCAATAAAATTTCTCTGAATATTTAAATGTAGCACAATTTTGATATCTAACAGAAACTTACTTAAGGTGAAGCTGAATTGCAAGTATCAGCTGGCTTAATAACATAATAAATTATTTAGAAGCAAATTAGAAATTAATTATTTTGTCAGAGAAATGTCTTTTCAAAATCAAAAAATCTTAAAATTTTTCATCCTAACTCTGTCCCGTTATATTAATGAGATAAGTTTAAATGATTTATATAAGAATCGAACCAACATTCTACGATAATCTTTATTCATTTTTTATAGTGTGCACAATTATATGTTACTACAATTTATTATAAAATTCATCTTAAAATCTGTACTGCAGATTTATTATCTAAGAATTCTTTTTTCCCTAATAATTTTTAGCAATTAATAATTAAGAAATGCATTACATAAAATTATTTGTAGGTACTAAGGAATATGAATTTTTGTGCAAAAAGAATGCGTTGAATGTTAATCTTTCTAATTTTTGCCCTTTTTTGTAGAGAAAGGAAGTGATCTTATAATATATATTAAAAATATTTTAATAATTATATAAATGTCATCGTAAAATATTAAATCAACACCCGACAATCAAAAATCATTTAAATTAGTAGTAATGGCAGAGAAACAATAATTATCAAAACAGAAAGACTTTTTGAAAAATAACAGATAAAATAAATTAAAAACAGAGAAATGTAAAACTTCATCTTTTTAAAAGAAGGAACTCAACTTTCTACGTAATTTTTATGCCATAGATTTATTAAATGAAATGTAAAATTCTGTGATGAAATTTAATATAACTTTTAAACGCGAAAAAGATTATTGACTTGAAATAAAAATTCACTAAATTTCTATTTAATATTATTATGCATGCTTAAATTATCTTCTCATACGTATGCGTTCTTTATATTCAATTAGCATCAGAAAATTGCTCTATCAGACAAGAACAGTGTTGAGAAGTGGCGTGAAAGAGAGAGATTTTTTTTTCCGTATGAGAGCTGATGATCTTACGCAAACACTGATTGCGCAGATTGTTGACAGTAGCCGGCTCTGGAAATTTATCTGTTGTTTGTCTGGAAGTTTCGGGATGTTCTGTTAAGAAATGTTCGAGAAGATAAGTAAGGAAGTAATTAGGTGCTGCTGAACACGTTTTTTTCTGTCTTTATTTTTTGTATGTTATCTGCGATTATTTTAGTATATTCTTATCTTAATAGAGCTAAAGCTTTTCTAAAAGAGTAAGATTTTCGTTAAGAATTATTAGAATAATGTTATAGCTTAGTAATAATATTTTAACACACTTATAAAGGGCCCAGAAAAAGATGTAGATTTTTTTTTGCCTAATTTTTTTTATTGTTGCCAGAAAATCCTGTAATTCAAAAAAGTAAGTCTTCATGGAAATGATATTGATAAGGAGTTTTAAGTGTAAAATTAAATAAATTGTATATACTTCTTCTTTTTGTGTACAGCCGACCATCCCGCCACCACTGAACGTAGCAGTAACCACAAGATTTGTTGTGGCTGACTGTGGACTGTAGCAATGTCCATCCTTACATTGACCGAATCTGTCAAACTGATATTCTTTTCGAGATGATTGTCCCCAAAGTGGTCAAATACTGTAATGTTAAACATACAGGTAAAAGCGGAATTTTGATTAAAAAATACGCGTTTACCATATAAAAATGTCATTTATTTAAATCGATAAACCAAATTTTAATTAAAAGGAATATAATTTTAAAATGTTAGAATCATCAGCATTAATATCACATACTATGAGATATGTTAAAAATTCTTATGACTAGAGCTTTTTTTACAAATTCGAACAGCAAAATTAGCATTCTAAAAAAGTGATTTATTCTATCTTATTATATAAACCACCACTGAACGAAGCAAAATCGGCAGGAATAGTTTTGGCCGACTGTTGTCTTTGTAATAATCCATCCTTATCATAGACCAATTCTGACTACACTCATTGTTCACTCTTTGGACCTTTACCCCCTTTCTCTCCAACACATATCATATCAGAGGAGAAGGACATCATGTCTAGAAAATCTCACCAAAATTCTTTATGCTTCCATACAAAAAAAGCAAACAATTTTAAAACTTTTAATTAGTTGCCCAAAAACTGTCACTATTCAACATCATGCTTTTTAGTGTTTTAAAATTTTCCATCATCGTTATTAATGTGTTTAAGTAATTATTTTCAAATTTCAAATCTTTTCTTGGTTCTGAGGCTTCGATATATTCCCTTAAATAATGATGAACTGTATCAATGCCTCCACAGATGCATTTATTTCCCAATATTCTTTCAAACCTTTTAATGTACTCAAGAAATCTCCCATCATCTGCTATAATTTGGATTATTACCGGATGGTATTTTCTTATTTTTATTTCTAGTTAGGAATAAAGACAGAACTGTTTAGACATGCACCATCTGTTAAACGACAGTAGCTTTATTTTTTTCTCTAATTCCCCTTTTAAGACATTTGATTTAGGGACAAATATGTTATTTCCTTTCTGTGTCTTCAACTTTGATAATTTATAAGGTCATTATTTACAGTCAGAGCCTGATTAAAGCGAGGAATAGGGGGAAGTTGCTCTGGGACTTCACATCAGAGGGCCCCCGAATCGAATAGAAAGTTTATTTCATGCTTTCTTCTTCAAGAATGAAGTTCGGTCTTCATTACTGAAGTAGTGAAGCAGGGGTGAGGGCAATAAAGTTTTAGCGTCAGGCCCTTGTTAGGCTAAGTCGGGCTCTGTTTACAATCTTAACCGAATTGTCTTAATTTTAAACGAATTTAACTCTATTTAGTTATTTATTTTAAAATTTTTTAATCTTTCCTTTCATTGTTTATTACAATCGTGAGAAAATTGTACAACTTTTGTGATTTCCAGAAAATGCATAAACATATTTTTTTCTCCCAATTTTTCATCTGCCACAATAATAAATAGCCATCTTTAGAGTTTCCACTTCTGCCTCAGAATCTGTGGCGTGGTTCGAGGATTTCAGAAGATTTTTATTGATATTTTTCTCATAGTCTCTACTATTGTATTTCCTGCTTTAATACCCTCTTTCGAAATATCTGTAAAAGTTTCCATCCATTTAGCGATTTTTTTTATGGAAGCCATGAATAAACTACTTTGTAGGGTGTTGTTCAAACATGGCAAAAGCCGTCTCGTAACCTTCACTGCAGAAGCACCCATATTTCATTATTAGTCGTTGTTGTTATTTATGGCACTTTTCAAGTCCGCTAAAGATTTGTCAGTGATTTAAGACAAGAGAGCGTCTCTTGTTTTTTCAGTTGCGCCAAATAGGATTAAGAGTGCGATTTATTTACTTCATGCGTCGTATTCACTTGAACGGGTTGGGGGCACATTCACACATCTCACATATATAACACAGAAGAGCAACCATGGGACTCGATCCCAGAACGTCCAGATCACGGAGAAGAAGAGTTACCTATTATGTCAGGACGCCGACTCAATATTAATTGTATTTATTGGAAATTTAGTGAACATTTTTCACTTCTCTGAAATCATTCATAGTATTTCCGTCATCACGTGAATTGTTTTAGTAGAAATAGTTCTATATATCGCAATCATGATGATGAGAGGGTGCTGTTGTATTAAATTTGTTTCTTTGATTTTCTTGAGATTAGTTCTGTTTTACAATGCTCCGTGCCCGTAAGGGACAAGTCTAAGTATGATTTTTTCTCAAAAGGTATATATTTCTTCTATAAATTTTATCCTCAGCTCTTACTAGTTTGTATGTTAATACATCCACTTCTTTCTTGATATTACTGAGAAGTAAATAGTAATTTGTTGTCTCATGTCGCTCACAAGTGCTTTATTTACCCACATTCTTATTGTGCATTTTTAGTCCTATCTGGTATTTTAATTTTTTCTATATTTAATCAGCATTTGAGTGCTTTTCCTTTCCTTAAATTTTATGAATTCCCCCCTTTTTATTAGCTTATGAATTATTTATTTCCATTTGATTTTCAGTTTATCTTTTCTTCTTCCCGAGTTTATTAGTAACGTTTCATCGCCGCAGACCTGTATGAATCTATTCTCTAGAAGACTGATCCTTAATGCGGAATTCATTAAACCGAGTTCCAGAAAAATGGCCCGCTTTGTGAGACCCGAAGCATTCCCCTATTCATTCTAAGTTCCTAATTATTCTCTCCGTGTTGGTAAATACGTCGTCTTCACTTAATAATCTTTAATCGCCTCAAAAAGTTGCTCGGGCAATACATTTTCATTAAGGGAAATTTTCCGCCATACTGAATCAAGGGCTCCAGTTTTATCTAAAGAAGTGATTGTTGATTTAAATTTTTCACATCCACCACATTGTATTCTGTCTTGTGCTGTTAATAAGTGTTTAAATTTTTGAGTTTTCAGTTTATCTAAGAATTTACTTGGTGCTATTGTCAAACAAAAAATTGATCTATAAAACTTAGGGCCCTCAAAATCTTTATTAGTTTTCAGAAATTAATGTCAGTTTTCCTTGATTAGGAAATGAAATTAGTGCTAATAATTTGTTGTAAAACTCAAAATGTAATGTTTGCTTATTTATATTACTTTCTGCAAACATCTCCATTGAGATGTTGTTTAACCCAAGTATTTTCTTTTCAACCTTTTTCCATTATTTCACATGGCCCAATATGAGATGATGGAAGAGGATTTATATTCCTCTTTCTTTATTCCGTATTTATTATTATTCACATTCCTTGCTTTACATAACATTTACAATCCCGTCATTCGTTTCCTCCTCTTTGTTTTTGCTAGGAATTTATCGTCTTTTATCTTTAGGGATATTTTCCCCCGTTCGCAGTTTCACATTTATTTTCTTTACAAAACGAAAAGAGCCAATTACCTCTCATCATATGTTTTCACTGATAGTTTAATTACCTAATTTGAATCAGAATTCGATGATATTTTTTAGGTCTTTATACGTCACTCCTTTGAATCCTTTTATTAAAATTGATTTATCAACCATCATCATCGCTTCTTTCGACAAGTAAAATGAAAATTAATTTCCATATATTGATTAAAAATTTTAAAATTATCACATTCATAAACGAATTTTTATTTCTATTAAAATCTTCATTTCTCAATTTATCTTTTCTTTACATATTATTCCTTGATATGTTAGAAAATCTTCTAAATTAATCAATAAATAGGTAGGAAATTAATGCAAAATTAATAATTCTTTAAAAAAACATTTTAAAAAATTGCTAGCAATAATTGAATTTTGTAATTACAGTTAATAGAAGAATCTATTAAAATCAGTTCTTTCATCATTTCCCCCCCCCTGAATATCTACTTGATTAAAAACAGAGATAATAAATAAATTTTCAATTTTCAAAAATTATACACATGATAAATATTTTCGCTTGGAGCTCACGGATATTTAAATTTACTTTCAATATTAAAGGATGCATTTTCAGTTAAAAAAAATTTTGATTTGAAATTAACAAATTAGATTTCACAATTCATATATTTTTCCAATTTCCACGCAGACAATTATGAGTACAAATTATTTATTTTTCACGATTGTCTTGTAAAGATCCATATTTTTCTTATTTGTTTGTATAATGATTATAAGTGAATATTGAAAATAGCTACTTTTTATATTGTTTTTAAAAACAAAATGTCCTTAAAATTTTATTAAAATATAAAAATTATGCAAAAATTATTTTCAACTGCATGCAATAGACCGGAATAGCTTAGTTGTTAGGGGGTTGTATTTGCATCCCTAGGGGTTCGAGTTTTAACTTGCCAACTGAAAACTCTCAGCGTGTGTATATGGTGACCAACGCGCGTTAAATCTGTCTCGTTCACAAATTCCTTCCAGTCGGGAAAATACCATTGGCGATACGGCATCAGAGATGATCGTTCTTTATTCCAGATCTAAATTATGATCTGAGAATGAATGAATGAAACTTACGAATAAAGTCCTCCCAGTAAAAAGGGTTTTTGACGTGTGTAAGCTAGAAGTTAGACTTCTGCTTTCTGGTGGTCAGAGGTCGTATACCCTCAGAAGACCCTCCTTCCGTTCTAAAGCGGAACTTGAGAATAACAACAATTGCATACAATGTTTACTCAACTATTTTAAGTTGTTCAAAGAATTCTGGAATAATAGAACAAAATTAAACTGTACTAGGAATATAAAGCAGTTTAGGTAAAGGAATATCATTTTTTAAATAATTTTCATTAGAAAAAAAACAGAAAATTACTGAATGTTATGAGATTTAAACAGTGATTATTTTCTGTACTGTTGTTAAAAGCAGAGAAAAACACAAAACTACAACAAGTATAAGCTTTATTAAAATATTCAAATTATTTAAAATTATTTTTTGTGCGCAATTTTACACTAAAATACATATAAGAACATTGCACCAACTTATTTACACTTTTTATGTAAGTTCGAAGCACATGTGAAATCAATAGAACTGATTTTGATAGTTTTTTGATAGTGGAATCAAATCATATTCACTGTCACAGAACTTTATAAAAGAAAAATGTAATACATAATTGTGGTTACTGCATTTATAGAAATTTTTAAAAAGTAAGCATGTTTTAAGTAATAATGATAAAAATGCGCAAGATATTGAAACACATTTTTTAAAACATTGAACAATATCTCAAAATTTCTGCAATTTTTGTTACTTAAAATTTCTAATACGTTTTACAAATGAAAATTAAACATTTTGAATTCAAAAAGTTTTACAAAAATGTCAAGAGGTTTAATTTATTGAAAACATATATTATTTGCTTTATTTTCAATGAATACATAACATTTTACATTTAAATAACAGCCTTACAAATATCTAATACTTTAAAATTATTAGAGGATCCATTGAAAAAACATTAAAGATAACTGAGTAAACAAATTTATTTTGAAGTAGTATAAGAATAAGAGAAATTGAAAAATGAAATGAAATTTAAAAATATATTCGTTTAATATGTATTTATCTTTATTGACAAATTGTTTTTAATTCTCTTCTATTTTAAAAATTAATGAAGTGATATATTCTAACACTTAAATAAGCTTTATGAATAAATCAAAATTTATTCATAAAGCTTGGCCAAATCGTAAATTGAAATAACATAAATTGTATTAAAATTTTATTTCTAAACCAATGAAAAATTTCTCAAGGCGTAATGGCTGGACGGATTTAAGAGTGAGCACAAGATACAGTTCTTCTTTCTAAAGCCTTTCAAAAACTATTTCCAAAACGGATTTCTCTCTCTTTTCCAATAAACTTTGCATTCAAAGTACAAACAAACATTTTAACATAGAATTTACAATTTAAAATTTGCCAACGAAAACGTAAAATTTACATTTTTAATTTGTTTGTGTTATAAATTTAAAATGTGAAAATAACAGTTTGGAAGAGAAGAGGATTTTGCTCAGTTTGAAAAAAGAGTGCAAAACTACATCCTCGTTTCTACTACTAAATCCTAATTTAATAAATTTCTGCCCTAAAACGGAAACACTCGCCCGAAACTGGCCCACATGGAGGTTACAGGAAAATTTTCAAAGTAGCCCGAATCACCCAGATTAGAAGGGAGAGGGGTAAACAATTTTGTCAGTTTTATGCATAAAATATGATATAATTTAAGTTGATGAGCTTTTATTAGCCATGAGTTTATGAAAACAAAATAAAGGAAAAAGTTATTGATCTTTATGTACGTGGAGGAACTTCCTGATAATAAATCTCTTTACTCCTTTTACACTGAAATGTATATATTCTAAAAGCTGTAATTTTTATCACTTTAATTAAAATTTAAAATCTAGCCTGATGCAAAAATTATGTAGTATGTGGAGTTAATTTTTTTGTATTGTAAATGCGAAGAAAACTCCCGTTTTCTTCTGATTCAATTAATTTAAGCACTGTTTTATAAGTAATTAATAAACGCAAGCCTTAAGAGCTTATGCAATGATTAAATTCAAATACAAATAAAATCAAAATAAAACTGAAAATTAAATTTTGTCTGCCATGTTGACCCTAACAATGTTTAATAAAAATGACGAAGGTGTTAAGAATTTTGAAAGGAGCAGGATCAGGTTCGCAAAGTTAGGGGAAAGCCTGTTGATAAATTTTACGTCTCCAGGGATAGACGGCTGTTATGATCAATGGGCCAGCCATTTAGGTTGTTGCAAAGAAATTAATGCCAAGTAAGGGGGTATCAGAAGGTTATTGTTCTTCCTCCTAGCTAGGATGTCTCGCACCTTGGGGCTAATATATTTGTAATAAAACTTCCTGATTCCTAAATCACTGTTACAAGCTGAGAAACTAGCTACTGACAGAGAAGCATTTTTCTCTCACAAAATATGTTCAGCATCAGTTATGTCTGTCACGAAACTCTTTAACGATAATTGATGAATAAATTAAATACAAAATATTTTTCAACACGATTTTAATGAAGGTTGAGCAATATAGTTCCCTGAAACTGGATTTTGCATTGTATAAAGATTTCTTCACATTTTGCAACAATTTTTATTAGCACAATCTTCTGTAAGCAAATAAAATGTTGCGCTAAATTTTAGAAAATTATTCTTTTTTGGTAGAATTTGTGAAATAATATAGAACTGATTAATATGAAGCATATTTTGGGAAAAACAAGGGCCTTTTTAATTCACGAAAGAATTACAGAAACTATAGATATATGTACTATATAAATTATAAATTAATCATTTATAGAGATTTATAATGAAATAATAATGCTGACTTCTACACTACTTGTAAAATTTATGCAGTTTAATCATAAAACATACTTTAAAAGTTTATAAAAAATATTTTCTTCCAAAAACAAACAAACTAATAACACTTTTGTGACAACACCAAAAGAAATAAATTTTGACAAAGGTAACTAAATGATTGGTTAACCTATAATAGTAAATAATAGTAGTTTAAAATATTTTAATTCAAATCCACAGAAAAATGTTTTTTTTTTAAATTTTAGAATTAATTCAAAACATATTTTATATAACTAAGGATTTCAGTATTTTTAGTACTTTCTTTCTTGAATATTGTCTTTCATGTATTATGTATCAAATTTGTGCGCTTTCAACATGGTTTATATTTTCTTACATCTATGAAGATATATTTCATGGTGAAGATACGAGAAGAATCAATTTTCTGTTGTCCATAATTTCATTTTAATACTAAAAGTTAAAGGATTATAACAACAAAATAAAAATACCATGAAGGAATATTTTAAGGAAATCATTCCTAAATATACCATTAAAATATTTTAAGGAAATCATTCTTAAAAATAATATTCATTGTAATTATCAATTCTGAATTTCTAACGTGTTTTATGTAAGGAAATAATTTTTGAGATTACAGATTATACAACCCGAAATTAATTGCTTTAATCTGAATAAATTGTACTTAATTTTTATTGTGTAATATTTTTTAAAAATTTCTTTATACAAGCTTTACGATGAATTACACATGAATAAATGACAGAAAAAATATTTAAAATTTAACAATTTCTGAAATTTGTATTTCATAATTTCATTTTTGCAACAAAATATAAACGTGGGAAGGATATTACGTAAGAAACATTAAACTATAATTCTATTTTATCAGACAAATATAAATAAACAGCAAAATGAAATTCTTGACTTAATCTCAGAGACTTTGAGCTTAATGATAAACATAATTCAAAAGTTATGTTACATCGTTTAGCAAATTTGAAAGAATTTAATAGATATGTATATTATCAAAATAAATAGAATAATACTTCAAGATATTTATCAGCAATTTCCAAACATTTTATCTTTAAAACTCCACTTTGTCTTTACGATCTTCTGACCTGCAAAAGAAAGAGACAGACTAAAACTCAAATAACTAAAATCGCTAATGCGTTGTAATTATAGGATGGCTACCTAACATTGCTATACACAATGAGTAACTTTGTTTCATAGGTATCAAATACTAACACAAATGTTCGAATATGATGAAAATAATAAATGAAAGTTCACTTGAAGTAATTTTATTTCAATAGATTTTCACCATAGATTTCTTCTTGCTTTTTATCATCATTTTAAGCGTTTTTATTTAACGAATAAAACTGAGCTTAGAGTTTACTCGTTACTGGTATTAGAATTCAATAATCGAGTTATAGTTTAAAATGGCAGAATTAAAAAATTAAGGCATTTTAATTTACTCTCTAGCATAAGACGATTTGTAACTATTTCCCATTTAGCTTCCATCTTTAACCACTTAGCAGTTTTATTTCTTTTTTACTATGTAATAAGATGACATCTTTTATTTTGGGAGTATTTTCTTATTTTGATCCAAATAGAAATCCATCGAATACTTGACTTACATACGTATTCGAAGTCATTTTACTATTGAATTATAATTTACTATTGAATTAATTTTCATTGATGAAAACAAAAAATAAACCATTCATAATAGAATGGTTTATTTTTTGTTTTCATCAATGAAAATTCGATAAACCGATACACCTAAGGCATACGGGCGAAATATTTACATTTTATTACATTCTCTCTCTCTCTCTTATTTTTACTACTACTCTCTACTCTACATTTTTATTTCATTAAAAAAATTATCTACGTAAACAGACATTTGTGAAAATCAAAAATAGAGGCAACTCATTTTTCCAAATGATTATAATAAATTCTGATTTTGAACAGAATTTCAATATTTTGTTGAGATCATGTCTAGGTTGTTGTTCAAAGCGTACCCTAAATGTATAAAATCAGTTTAATTCAAGAAAGGTGAAGGGAACGTATTCGGGTATCTTCGACCCCTTGCCGTCATATTTTTAAATGGCTGTTTGGGGCCCTTCAGTATTCATAGAGTTAATGCCTACAATATTCTTTGAATAATATGAAATGTTTCCAGTATAGTCTCTTTAATAGTTCGGTATATTTAAACCGCATCACTTTTTTAAATAAGCGATGCGGTTGCCAGGGGTCTCGGGGAGGTGTGAAAATAGAAACTGCTCAGATTTTGAAATTTGTTTCAAAATATTTATTTATATTGAATATTTTCTCATTCTATTTCACAATATATTGCGAAAAAAATATAAATCAATTCAATATATATTATTTTCGAAGAATAAATAACGTTGATTAAATTTAATATAGAGCTAATATGAAAAATGTTTTATTCATAAAACTATTGAATCTTTATTACAAAAGAGCTCTGTCTGTTTAATTTCACAAAAATCAGTTAAAACTGCAAAATCAAGCAGAAATTCAGAATATAAATTTTCTCGATTGAGAATTTACTGTTTTACCCAACAACGAAAAAAAAAATCCCTGAATATAGGTTGAAAAAACTTATAAAGCCGGAAGCGGCAGAAAAAAAAACTGAAATCGATAATTAGGTGGATTGTTTTTACAATCCCCAATAATAAACAATCCCCCGAGGTTTGAAAAACTCCAAGAAAGTCTAATATTCTGGCTTAGAATTCTTCTAGTAAAACTTTTCTGAAGTTGTTTAGTTCCGCCGAAACTACGTTATTCGAGCAATTGATTGATTAACAAAAATCAATAAACTTTTGAGACCCTATATAACGGCGTGATCGTCCAAAGAAAAGTACTTTGAACGGTTTATTTTAAAGACTTTTCCTTTTTATTCTTCAATTCCGACTATTAGTTCACACTTTCAGTAGTTAATAAAATACTTTTTATTCATGCACTCAAGTTCGTATAAATTTTTTAAAACTTGTAGTGGATGACATTTGATGTTAATACGATCTTTTCAAATATTAATTCAGTATTACTAATTAAAAATTAAATTACATTTTTAGTTACATTTTCAAATATAAATTCATGTTTTATTAATTAATTAAAAAGTAACTTTCTCGCCAAAAATATTCACTGATAAATATTCACCCGCCCTATTAGTAAAACTTCAGTTCACTTTTTCCCACGATTATGAGGTTAAGTTTGACATTTTTGACCGATTTTTCGAAACAGTTCTGTTTATTTTCTGAATGTTTGATGGATTTAAAATTAAACATTGTAAATTCATCAAATTTTCGAACTCATTTTGAATTATTTTAGAATTAAATTACAACAGAATAAAAAAAATTAAAAATTTCTAATCTTTATTACGCTACCCAATCTGGCGTAGAAATTTCACGCATTCACCTCTTCAATTGGCGTTGAAAATTCAGCGCCAATAGAGTGTGTTCTGATTTATTTTACTCGGATACGAACTTGGTTTTGGCTAAAGTCAGGCATAATTTTTAATAAATTATTTACATTTATTGCAATTATTTAATAAAATTTAACTAAAATAAAATTTTCTTTTTTTAATCTAAGTAGGAACTGATTTAAAATTTTTGTATTACTTGTTTTTATGGAAGATATGAGTAAATTTTAAAACTACATTAAGATGTGTTAGTTGACATAATGCAAAATTGAATAAAGAAATTTGATTGATATAAGGGTTTTTATTCCGAAATTTTATTATATTTCCTTGCAAAATTCTTCAATTCTTCAATCGATTGCTTCATAAAATTAGACAGACGGGTAGAATCTTTTTTCATAATAATGTTTGTTAAAGCAATTTTATTATGAAAACCAACTAAAATATTCATACCTTAATTCAACTAAAAAAGAATTTGTTTAGTTGTTTATGATCATGAAGCTTGAAGAATTTAATTTTTAAATTACGTTTATTAATCGGAATAAAATAAAGTAAATGAATTTCAAATATGTCATCAGTTTTGGATGTTTTAATCTTCTTAACCATAAATTTCCCTCTTTATATTGTTAACATATTTTTTTAAAAAAAATATGCGTCTGCGAATAATTTTTTACATATTTTTTTTCTATTCTCAGAATAATTGCTCCAATTTTTTTCAAAGATTGCAAATAGACAGATTATTTAGTAGATTTCAAAGAGACAAATTATTTAAGACTTCAAAGGAACAAATTATTCATTAGGATACTTTAAGATTTCAAAATAATGAATTATTTTTAAATAGGAGATTTCAAAATAATTTAAAAATAATAAATGGATCTAGACACATTAATAATCCTAAAATTTAAATACAAAATTTATTAGTTTTCACTCTTGTTTCATTATTTTCGATAATATTGCTATTGTTTTCGATATAAATATGAATCTTCCCATTCTCATTAAAGGGGACCATAATAACAACTTATTATATAAAAATTTCTGTAAATCTATATGTGAAATCACAATAATCTATTATTCCTATTGACGCCACATTAGATTTATTCGAATATTTGCTATTTTCGACAAGCAACTCGTTTACCAGGAATATTAAATATGCTTCATTTCTAAAAAAATATTGCATGTAGTTTGACACATTTTTTCAAAGCAAAGTAATATGTTTAAAAATGTTAAATAGTTGTAGTCATCAAATCGAATCCATCGTACAAGCCTAACACCAGTGACATTCACTGTGACAAGCGCTTTCTTAACCATTGTTGTTGTTTCTTATGGCACTTTCCTTAGACAAGCTCACTGTTGTAGTCAGTCATTTAAGCCTAACAGAGTCTCTTGTTTTGTAGCAGCGCCAACTAGAGCCAAGAGTACGATTTTTCCTACTCACCCATCACATTTGCTTGTTCAGTCCTTTTTACTGTGGGGCACATTCATATGCCTTACATGTAAGGCAAAAGATGTACCATGCTCGAATCCGAGACGCTCAGATCATGCTACCCCTATGCCAGAACACCAGCCTTCCTTAACTACATTCATCTATAGCATCACATACGATTTGAGCTCTCATATAAAAGTTAAATTAAATGAATTATGTTACAATATAAGTTGCTAATTGAACTGAAATATGCTCTTAAAATAATAAGAGAAAGTGGAATTGTTAAATATAATCATTAGACGGCATATACTACAGGCTGTTTTTTAAAATAATTTTAAAGAGAGATTTTATATATCGATTTATAAAATATTATTGCACCTAAAGTGTAAAACAAGAGAGCAATAGAGATCTAATTAGCAATTTGAAATTTGAAAGCATTAATGGCTATGAATTACAATTCTAGAAATAGAGCATGATATGAAAAGTTAATCAATATCTATTTTAAAAATTAAGCATTATTCGGCTATAATAAATCGATACAAAGTACTTAAGTAATGTGCTTTTTTATAAAATCCTCTTTTTACGAAAAATTAAAGGATATTATATTACCTTAATTTTAACTAATTTTAACTTTTATATCGTGATTTAAAAGTATACGATTAAATAGTTGCAAAAATTTGAAAATGAAGGAAATTCATTAAAATAATGAATAATGTTTTAAATATGTGACCTCGTTCTATCTAAGTTTAAAAATATTTTAGTTTCTAAAACATAAAAGAGTTATCTTAATTTCTTTTAACTTAAAACTTAAATCATTAATTAATTCTAAAACCTTTAGCTTATTTCAGAAAAATACCTTTAATTGAATCATGTTTCAAAGAAACCTTTTAGATTAGTTGATGGATTCTTTTTTTCTTTGTTCGCATTTGATACATTTTCATAATAGTTTAATAAATGTTTTCCTCACCTTTTCGGAACTCCGCTTTTGGCAATAAAAAGTGTTTCATCCCATTCGAGCTTCCATTATAACAAGTTTCTAAATTCAGCTTTCAATCTCAGACATTTTCATCCTAAATTAAAAAATAATTTTTTTGTAATAACTATTGAAACTTATTATCTGTAATAAACTAGATCTTTTATTTAAAAATACACATACATATGGCTCAAAAACAAAGAGAATGATTATAAGCGGCTTTTGCATAATCTATTCAAAATAATATAGCAAACTTGACGTAAGGCGCGTAAAACTTGACTCATGGTGACATAATTTTTTGTTATGAGTTAGAAAAATTGATAATAATTTTCTTCTCCAGAAAACACTATGGAATTATTAGAGAAATGTTTTTTATATCTTTAAAATTATCAAATAACACAGTATTATTGGGTCAATTTTGATTTCGTGAACTTGACAGCAAGAATTTGCACCAAATAATTGCTTGGGATGTGAGGTCTCTGAGTATGGTTAAGCTTACTTTTTAAGAGATACGGAAAATGGTATGGTGATAGCTTCATAAGCCATATAACAACCTCCGAAAAAGAGTGATCACTTTTATCTGGTGGTTATATTACACTACTGCATAACCTAACGTTGCGATTTCGGTCCAAGAATACCCATCATAAAACAATGAGACCGGCCACCTTGTTTATGCAATTTTCTACTGTTGTTGTTGCGCCCTCTACTGACAGAAAAAATCGTCGGGTGTATTAGAAGCAACAGCCTACATCATCACAATTCCCACACATTCTAATATATCTTTCGTCTTCCCACCGACTCATTGGTGGAAGAGTATGTGGGTTATCTTCAGAAGTCAGATAACAACCTCCGAAATGAGTGATCACTTTTGTCAAATGGTTATGTTACGCGGCTACAAATCCTAACTTTTCGAAATCTGGCCAAGGCTACCCACCATCCAAAAAGGACTAGAAAATTCTCTCCCACATCGCACTAGACTTTAAAAATGTGAATAATTGATCTGTTTCTCTGTTCCTGAGTAACTGAATTCGATATAAAGCTTAGAACTTTGCGATTTGTGCTATTTTAGAATTATAGTTATAAAGTTCATCTATATTTTTTAATTAGCTGAGATTTCAGATTTATTTAAAAACTTCTCTTTCAATTCAGTTTAAATTAAATTTGTGATTCTTTACAGAATAATAATTAGTTTTAAATTATTTTTGGATCACTTGATAGTTCCCGACTATCACTTCGTGCCAGATTCAAGTTTCTGGAAAAAATTTCAACTATGATTATTGACAAATCTCTAAAAATATTTTCCTAAATCTGGCATTTTTAGAAAAAAAATTAAGAACTGATTTCCTATCTTTGTGATGCTTCTGCAATTATGATTGTTTTACACAAAGAAGCAAGTGCTTTTGGAATAAAAATAAATTGTGGATTTGAATTTTGGTTTCTGTAGAGAAGAGTTATTGGTTTGAGACTCGATTAGAGCAATCTTCCGATCTTCGTTGTCTGACCGAAGTCCACATTTCTGAAATTCGTCCAAAATTTGTCTATTAATTAAAATGGAGCGTTAATGTAACTACATTAATGTAATTGATGTGATGAATTTGTGATTAAAATTGTTATAATTTTTAATTAACAGAATCCGCACAGTGTGTCAATGAACTGAAAAAAAAAGCGCAACAACATATAAAAAAGTTATGAAAACTGAGTTAAAAACATTAACATTGCATATTTAGATTTTTCCATGCCAATTATAGAGCCTGGTTTATGGCAAATGATATAAATCAAAACAAATAAAAACGAAGACACAAAGAGTAACAAAGAAATTTACTGTAAATATTAAATATAAATTAAATTATATCAAGACAATTTTTATGGTTCTTTAAATCAAGTAATATAAATGAAATTAATTCTAATAATTTTAGAAGATTAATTATAATTATTACTGAAAATAATTTTGATAAATATAAGAAAACTGATTGTTATAATTATATAAAATTAATTTTCTAATTTGGCTCCTTGGGAAATTGGAAATCCTAATTTTTTTATATAATTTCTTTTTAAATTTAATTTTACTTTTTTACCACATGTATTAAAACATGACTTTTTTTCATATTAACTCCTTCTTGAATTAGCGACTAAAATCTCTAAATTTATCAACTTACTAATTAAAATGAAATGAGAAAACATGTTTTGATCAATGTCTTAAATAATAGAAGAAGGATCAAGTTATGGCTTCAAATAACATGTAAAACATAATGTAATTATGACGTCGAATTTAGGAATTTTAGATTTAATTCTTAAAAATGTAAGGAACAAGGGAATCTCATTTGATTTGTAAAAACAATTAAATTATATGAGAGATGTTTAACAAATATATTTAGAGCAATAATTATTTCTACTTTCCTGTGGCGTACTGATTTTTTATGCAATCCTTATTAATGACAATAAGAGCCCAAACATTTGAGGAATATGAAAAAGTATGAAATTTTTTGGAAATGAAATTATCTGGATTTTTCTACATTAAATTTGTAAATTCTTGTTTCCATGAGCATTGAATCCTTTTACGATTACCCGAGTGTTAAATACTGTGGTTTTAAATACAAAAGATTTATCCGGATACTGTAAAACCGTATAAAATGTTTTCATTCATAGGTAAAAATGATACTGAAATTTTTCGAAAACAAAAATGAGATTTCTATAGTGTGTAAAAATAAATAACTTCATTTACTCACGTGACGAAGCTCCGAGAAAGTGGATACCTCTCTCGCTCTTGTGAATGTTGTTGAGAAAAATAAAATTCGTATGTAAAAGAAGGGTTGTACTCTTGGGTGTGGGGTCGAAAATAATATAGTTATATCCATATCTAATAGAGAGAAAAAAAGCACTTAAAACGTAACCAACTGAATTAAACTGTTAAACTAAAAGGAAAAATAACTGAAACTGAAGAAAAAAGTAAGCTAATGTTATAAAAGGAAGAAATTTATTGTTGTTGTTATTAATTGCACTTGCCATGGACAAGCCCGCTGTTGCATCAGCAGATTTAAGCCGAAATAGGCATCTCTTGATTGAAGTAGCGCCAACTAGGGCCAAGAATACGACTTAGCTACATATTCACATTTTACAATCATATACTACAGATAGAACACTGAAGAACAACCATGCCCAACTCGGGACTCGAATCCAAGATACCCAGATAACGGGGAAGACGCACTACCTCTGGGCCAGGACGCCGGCAGAATTTAGTAATACTATTTCATGGATTTAAGTCAGTGCAGTTAGGTTATCTTTACGATTTTTAGAAATTTGATAAAATATATCATAAATTATTTACTTTTAATCATTTGGAAAATTATTTCATTCATGTAACAGTGATGATGGCCCTTATATTTAATAGAGATAATTTACATGATTTTATAAATCTCTCGAATTAATTTTTCGCACTCGTTTGGCCATAGTAAGAGTGTATATATCTCTCCGTAAATGTAACAAATATTTAAGTGGATTTGGTGCGAGATCTGTAGTAAATCGGATTTTGAATACAAGGTTCAATCTTATATAGCAATAAAGTAAACTATAAGAAATATTTTTCTACGTAAAAGAATTTTTTAAATATTTTATATAGAATTAGGCACAAAAAACGTATATGAATGGAATTATGAGCTCTTTCTTTACAGCATTTTGGATTAGTGCTTTCTATTGCAATGTTTGGGGCAATTATTTCAAATTGAGTATTCTCGGTGTAATAATTTACTAAGAAGCGTCATAGCATCTTTTTTTGTCGGATTCTTTTCAGTATCTCTTTGTTCGAATTTTCGTTACTGAATAATTGGTACATTGAAACAGAGCTCCTGTTTTGATGTCACCAGGCATTCAATTTGTGTTTGGATCAGCTGAATAAAATGGTGCAATTTCTCATAGCAGTAGATGACTCCATAATCTCCAGACATGTATAGACACCTATTATTTGCACTGCAAGAAGTTGCTAGAAATCTTTTTATAATTATCGGAGTGATGTGAATAAGGGGATGTGATAGAGCTTCTTCCACTGAAGAATCTCTGATAGGATGCTTCGGTGATTATCTGACATCAAATAAGAGACTCGTCCTTGGTCTCCTCGATTTAATTCTGCAAATCAGAATTACCGGAAAAGCCTGCTAAACGAAGCTATCGAACCCTTCCGGACAGTTTGGATATCTCTGTCAAGTTTCTTCCCCTTTCATTGAATATTATTGGTTGAATACTCATGGCGGATGCTTTGTTCAATAGAGATGCTGACTCAGATGGGTTTGGAGACGCAGGGAGTCTTCTAAAACGAATTCCGAGCGTGCATTTGCTTAATAGTAATAGTAAACATGTATTGTGTAGTAAATTCTTAAGAACTCTGGTTCTTATTGTGATTTTCGAAGGATGCATGGTTAATCTTTCTTATCTTTGAAAGAGAAACTCGGGCGCATCAATATTTTCTGAGGTATCTGAACTAAAATAAATGATAAAGTTAATATGTATGATTCTTCTTCTAGAAGCACATTAAAACATAATATGCGAAATTATTTTTGAATGAGAAAAATTAGAAATCTTTTGGTCAGATCCTCTGCAAAATTTAAAACGTATGAGAGATGCTTAAGACCTTGTAAATGTGCGTCAATCCAAGTGTCGCAATATTAATCTACGATTTTTGAATTAGAGAAATTAGATATCTTTTTATCAGACTCATTGCAAAATTAAAAAAAAAAGATGCTTAAGACCTTATAAATGCACGTCAATCCAAGAGTATCAATATGAATCTAGAATCATGTCTAGTCACTTTCAAGCTATGCTGATAAAATATGAAATTATGAAAAATGAATTTAATTTTGAATGTTTTTCTAAATTTTTTACTGATCTATTGCTTTCATAGTTTTGAAAATTCCCAATATCGATTGCGTAATTTAATACATTTCTTTCTCCTTTTTATCTTCATTCTGACTTTTAAATTTTTTCTAGATTTTTGACAATCCCTTTACATATCTACGCTCTCTATTTGTAATATTTAACTCTAAGCGCTCATAAATATTTTCAATATATTTGAAAAATATTTATAAGATAATATAATTTAAAAATAAGTTTTCATTAAAAAAATTTAGGAAATAATTCGCTGTAAAATTTAGGTTGAATAATAAATTGAAAGTATAAGCAAACAGTTCATTCATTCATAAAAATTCTTCTGATACATTTTTTAAAGATGTCTATTTAGTTTACTTTTTGTTAGTACTTATGTAAATTATTTGTACTTCAATTCTTTTGTTTTTTATTTTCTTATTTATAAAATATATCGCTCACTTATAAAAAGTCTTATAAAAATACTTTTTAAAAAATAACTTCAAATATTCTACTTCTATATTTTTATTTCCAGTATTTTATCTCTAATTTTTTTAAATTAAATTGTACCTTAAGTAGGGAAGGAAAATTCGACTGTAATTTAGATTTCTAAATTTTTTATGTAATTGAAATTAAATTCTAACTAATTGATTGATTTGAAGTATTAAAACTTTGATTTTTAATCAGGAACACAAACATTAGAAATTTCATAGTTCCAGTCTTTGAGAATATGAATTTAAAATTTTTTTAAAAAGAATCTGTCTTTATAAACATGTAACAAAAGTTAAAATTTGTAAAAATTCAGTAGTTTTGCCTGATTCTGAACAACTGAAATCTATCGCAAGAAAGTATTGGTAATTCTAATTAAGTAAAGAATTATACTATTCGTTATTACTTAGAATAATGTAATGTAATGCTAAAATGAGTATTTGAGACACCATTTCATTTTATCAAAAGAGAAAAAAAATAATATTTCTCTTTGTTAATTCACCCCACACTTTTTAACATAAATCAAACATCATACAAAGTTGCTCTTTTCAAGGAATTTTCAAAACGTATAAACTTCCAAAAGGACCGATTTGTAAGAACTTAAATTTTAATATATATATGAAAGAGTATATATTCTGACTTCCTTTTAAAAAAAAATTTAAGCAGCTCAAATTCATCACAAGCATTAGTAGTCATTATAGTTCAAAGCTAATTACCGTTTTTTAAGAATCAAAAGAATTCTTATTTCTTAGGTTTTGAGAGGGAAACTAATTCAAGAAAGCTGAGATATTTCCCTTCCGATAATCATTGATATCTCTAATTTATAAGCCTTTTGAATCAGATCAAATCAAAACCGATTACTAAAAATTAAAAATAACTAATCAGCATTTAAATTATTTTCACCTAATTAAATCCTTTTGTCAACAAGATATTATTTTTTTCATAATGTTTCACAAATTACTCAATTTTTAATATAATCAGTTTCTAGTTTTTATAAATATTACCTTTATTAGATCATATTTTGAATAAATACATACTAACATTCAAAGACTTTGAAAGGATAATTAATCCATGTAATTCTAAAGTCTGATAGATCGAATAATTCACTTCATTATGAAACCCTCGGGGCCACTTTTATTGAATAATTAAAGGAATTAGCTTCATATAGATTGAAATATTGAAAAAAAAGAGTTTTTTAATCGTTTCATACGTATCAACCATTAGAATGAATAGATAATTCTCAACTGCACAATTTTTAAACATGAATTCGAATGGTATCCATTGCACATATTTATGCCAAACATCCAAAGAGTTGTATAAAAATGAAAATTAAAAAAAATCATTTAAAGTTATGGTTAAAACATTGAGCATTTTAATACTGTGCAGTTCCATTTTAACTTTACACGCATTCAGAAAACCTTTTAAAACTTAATGCAGTAGGTTTGTTTTGTTTCTGTATTTCGGATATGGATCCATTTTATTTGTGCATCTTCATTTTCAATATGTAACTTTGAATATGCAAATTGTAATATGTGAACTTTTGAATATGTAAACAATAACTAAGTGCTTTTCAATAACGAATTCAAGAAACTCTGTGAAAAAATGTTGATTTATATTGTATTTCGTGTGACCGCAATTAGTGCTTTTAGTATTATACAAACATAT
>JAOUZG010016999.1:3580286-3590911 GCA_026289955.1 Argiope argentata | reverse complement strand
TTTTTTTTGAAATTTTAAATGTAATATTTTTTAACGAGTTTAGAAACATATAAAGCAGCAAATCTATCTGAATAATTTACTTGACTACTTTCTATTAATGAAACTGATTAGTGAAAATTTTAAGTTATATACCACTTAATTCTGAACGAAAATGTGCATAAACACATTTAACATGTATCGTATAATATGTATTTACATGTATTTTATAATGTATTTTTATTCTACAATATATGGATCCTATTAAATAACTCGGTATTCTACATTTAATTCTGCAATGTCTGGATAATATTGCAAAACGCAGCAATATTATTAAGTAACCTGAATGAAGCCGTTTGATTTAACTGATTGTAGTTGCCGCTTTTAATGGCGATTGCTATAGACTAGCTCGCTGACCCAGCAGCGATTTTTAGCCAAGATAAGCCTCTCTTGTTTAAAGTAGCGCCTGCTAGGGCTAAGAGTACATGTTAGTTACTCACTCATCACAATTGCGTGCACAGGCCGTTTTAACAGGTGGCACATCCGAACATCTCACAAATAGAATGGGTAAAGAACAGACATACCCGAACAAAGAGTCGAACCCAGATCATGTCATAAAAGCGCTATTCCTGTGCCGGAAAGTTGTTGAGTTCACTAATAACATATTCAAGTAGAAAAGTTTATTCATTTTATTCATCAGCTAATGCAAAGCCTTTATTTAAATTTGCTCGTTTACATAATTTGAAATGAAAATAAAACATTAACCCTTTTTAAGTTTATAGATAAACCTAATATTGATAAGTTATCAAACTGTTCTCGAAGATAATTTAATGCATACAATAGAAATTAATGATTAAATGGTGTGATGATAGACCTAATTTTCTAATATATATATTCTATAAACTAATATATATGTAGACAAGGTAAATATGTTTAAAGTAAATTATGTAGATAAGGTAAAATGTTAAAGTAAAGTTTATATTAAAAATTAAAACTTTGAATTTTTACATCATATTATAATATGATGTAGAATTATTGTTTCTACCTAGCGGGTTCGGATTGAATGGCCTTTACTTGAGGACAACACAAACAAATTTATTTACAGCTAATTACAGTTAATTACAGGATGACTTGATAAGTCACTTACAGCGTAATTGCAAGCCTTACGCACAATAAAAACAGACTGCAAACAACTATCGTTTAGCACAGCAAATAGTAAATCACATCCAGCTCAATAACACAACGTTAACAGCAAACGTAAACACATCTAACTAATAACAAGCGAGAATCCGCTATTCCAGCGAAACGCTTCTCTTCCGATAGAGAAACTGCCGAATGCGACAGCTCGTCCCTTATATAGCCGGGCGAGGAAGACACGAAGCTTCGGAAATCACCAAGAGTGATCCAGCGGCTACCAGACTATTCCTTTCGCCAAAACAACCAGGCTGGCGCTAAGCACTTTGACGCCGTCGCCAATCGCTCTCCCCACCGTGATTTCAACGGCGTTTGCCCGCTTGTAACAATATTATAACACAATCATATTATTCACAAAGAAACTAAGCAAAAAAACAACAACAATATCTTTTAAATACAAAAATAAAAAAGTAAGAAAATTTAAATTTTATTTAAACATATACATAAAATATAAAACTTAAAAAAATAATATCCTTATTAAACTAATGACTTTTAACTTATAAAAAGGTATAAATAATAACTTAAACTATCAGCCATATTAGAAATGCCAGTATTAAATTGAAAAATGTTCATCGCTTAAATTTTTGGAGTAATTTTTTTCAATGCCTATAAAGTTTTTTTAAATATAAAATGCAAGGACAAAGATGATTGGCATAAGTTTGATATTAATATTCGAAGGAATAATAAAATAAAACTTTTGAAGAATATTCAAAGAATGTTACTTATCCAAGAATGTTTAATATCCAAGAATTACTTTAGAATAAATTTATAAATTTCAGTTCTGTAAAGTATTCTATAGATTATTTTGCATAAAAAATGAAAGCTGAATATTTTTTTGATTAATAGTTATTTATTGCATTATTTTTTAAGTTAGATCTGCAGCATTTATTTTATTGTTTACAAAATGCAAATAAAGTAAAAATGAAAGACTGAAGAAATGGCTTTTAAAAACTAAATATCGAACCCATTCAAAACGTATTTTCTATATTCTCCTAAAATCAATTATTCATTCCATTCTACTGCATATACTAGTGCTGGTACTTAAGATGCACGAATTCCCAACAAAATATTACTTATGCTCTCCCTCTTGAATTTCATTTCACATGTAAATTGGGAAAGGAATTTCAGAGTAAAAATAAAGAATTGGACCGTTTTCCATTTCAAACATACTTAACTGTTTTGTTTATTTATTGTTCAGCAGTTTCGTACTTCTTTTAGATATTGGTAAGGATTTATTACTTTTTCCAGTGTTATTACCGAAAGCTTCCCATTCAAATATGTTTCGCTGTTTTATTTCCTATTTTCATTCTTGTTCAATATCTTCGCATGAAATATATAGCTTGGCACGTATTTGAGATTAAATGCAGTAAATAAAAAAATCATTAAGACAGTTAGTATTCTGAACGAAAAATGTTTCTCTTCAGAAACATTGAGAAAAGATAGACGCTTGAAATTGCTTCAGTTAAAAGAAGCTACTGAAATTTGATTGTTTGTTTCATTTTTAATTTCGAAGTACTCAGAAAAATTCATAAATGGTGACTTTTAGAAGTAAGGGCATCTAATTGAAAATACTAAATGATATTTCTCATTGATAAACTGATTTGAAATTTTGTTTTACTTGTGTAATACTCATAATTTGATATTAGTGTACTATTCGTAATATATTCTACCAGTTTATCCATAGAAAAATGAATCTTATAAGGTTGGATCTCAAACATTGAACCTTTTTATCATAGGAAGAAACACACCATTATTCCGAATAGAATATCCATCTACCAATTAACCCACATGTTATGAAAGAAAATTCAGATTGAATATGTTTTAAGTGATATATACATCTGATAGTGTTTAGTTCTAACTCCATGAAGAAATTGAAATTTTGAATTAAAATTCTCAAACGTCAACAAACTAACTCAAATGGAAATAGTATTGCATTACATAAACTTTTAGCTTCTGCCCATACTACTTTTGGGAATACACGTCATTTTGTCATTATTTTAGAACCGTAGCGCTGTATGATCGGCAATTTTACACATTGTGAGTTGTCTTGTTTGCTTGAGATATCTTTTCAAATTGGTGAGAACTATTTCTGAAACATTTTTAATATTGCAACAATTTATAGAGACCTGATGCCATTAAGTACCGTTTTTACATATACTGATATTTCCTTAAAGGTTGACTGAAATAAGAGTAATATTCCAAGTCAATTATATCCTGTCATGAAAATAAATGATTTCGTTTATTAATATCATCATGAAAATCTCCATGGGATGGAAAATCACCCGAAAAAATTAAGTTCGTGCACTTTTAATTGATAGTATGTAAACGCATTACAGAACAGCAATATGATTGCCTAATATTGAAGAAACCTGATATATTTTAAGCCTGATTGCCTGATATATTTTAAGAAGACTGAATTAATATTTCAAATGTTGATCAAAAACCTTCTGCGTCATGTTGCAACTTTCCAAATTAATTTTTTTTCATTAAAGTCAATTTTAAAAAGTAATTGATTTCAATAAATTAATGAAAGATTGTCAATATCCAATTGGAAGTCATTAAATGATATTTCTGCCAAAAAAGTAGGCGCTTGGATTCATGAATTTTTAAAAGTTAACGCACAAACGCATTACAGCACAGCAAGGTTTTTGACTTGTCTCTTGATTAACTAAAAAAGGCAAGAGACATGTATCGGGATACGATTAAGAAGATAAGTGCCATTTTTTCAAACGCTGATTAAAATTCCTACAACTTAGTTATAACCCTGGAATTAATATTTTAAAATTAAAACCAATTTTAAAAAGTAAATGATTTCAAATAATTGATGGAAGAGATTCACGCTACAGCTATAAGTTTGTAAGTGATATTTGTTGGAATTATAACTTTTAAATCATGCAGATTTATTTGTAGATTAACGGTTAACCGTATCTGACGTTATTGTAGCACGTCCTTGTATTTTATTTGTCATGATGTCAGAGGCGGTTGGTTATAAAATTCAACTGCATTTTTCTTTCTGGGTTGGTCCGAGTAAACGGTAAGCAGTAAGCTGAGTCGCTAATATATATTTTTTACTTTAGGACCTAAATGTGAATAGAATTTTTTTCTGATCTGAAGGATTAAGGCAAGACTCCGCAAAATGGAATAATTTCAGGAATGCTAGATGCATAAAGAAATCAGAAATTAAACTGACTTCTCTTTAGATGACTTTCGCATTCAGGCATTTCGTAAGTCGTTAGGCCGTTAATATTTTATTCTGAATTCTATAATGTATAATAAGGACTGTTAACTCTAATCTGAATTGTCAATGAAATGGCGTGAGAGCAAATATAAGGGCATTTAAGTAATTTTTCTATTTTTTTTTATTCTATGAATTTTAGTATACGCTTAAAGGTATGATGAGTGAAAATATTTTAACTCCTGAAGGCATGATGAGTTACCTTCTTCATGGTATGATGAGTTACTCTTGAAGTTTCAAATGTTTTGTGTTAAAAACAGGCCTGCATGAAAAAAAAAAGGGGGGGGGGTTGCTGATATTGCTGAAGGTAGATCAATTTCCACTACATATTACTTCTTAGAAAACTTGCCAAATGATGAAAGGCGGCATTGCGGCTTATTGATTTAATCAAAAACTCAAGATTTGAAATTTTGCTTTTACTGAACAATATTTTCCAGAGGAAAAGAAAAATATTCCTGAACTATAAGTTGCTATAATTACTGGAGAAAATTGCCAATGGTTATACAAAATACTGAGCTTTCTATTTACCACTTAATTCTTTTATTGAATGGAAAAAAATGTTAAAATGACTTAAGTCCTGTTCTACTATTGATAAAACAAATCAAGTTAATATAAAAAAGGAAACGGAACGAGTTTAATAAATATTTCAAAAAATTGTAGATGCAATTCTATTTTAGCATGCAATAAAAGAAATGATCAAGAAACCGTGAAATAATATTAACGGGCAATTATAGATTTTTTAAAATAAATAAAGAAAGAATTATCTTCAGTTTAGCATGTGTGCATAACGCTTAAATATAACCGCCATACTAAGCATCGCAAGAGAAATTGCCATTTTAAAAAATTTACTGAAGTAATTATTAGAAAAAAAAACAAAATCATGCATTAATTAAACGTAAAATAGTATTATGTGTTCGTATTTGTATTCTTTTTTTTCATTTTGCCCAAATGGTTTCTTGAATTCGGGTTCCTTCAAACAGATGTTTGACTGATGAAGAGTCCCTTTTTTGGAACACCCTCGATGATCACATATTCTTCTTTTGAATTTTGTTGTTAGTCATCTTGCCATACATTACAGATTCTACTGGTGTTAAATATTTGCTTATGAGGTTTATCTTTGGAATATTAATATAGGTACAAGAACGCTATATGTGATGTTAAAAATATTTTAAATTTCTTATTAATTAGAAACAAGGTGAAAGAACTGCTGAATACATATAACGATTAAAGAAATCTATGAAACACGATGAACTTAAGACTCAGATTCAGTGTAATGGGAAGAAATTAGTATATATTAAATAGTTTGATGTATTTTTTTTAAAAAATAACTCTTCCCTCCCCTTTCTATGAAGAGAGACAAAATCGTTTTGCTAATAGAGAATTGAGGTTTAAAATTGGAATACAATATTATTAATTTTAATATAAGTAAATAAATAATAATAAGTGACTTGACATCTTCCCTATAATATTTCATATTTTTTTATTTCTTATTACTCTTAAATTCTTCTGATCTATGCGTATTACTGAAACAGATTAAAGTGTGTCGTTCTCAGAAACAAATTTATTTGATGAGGGGTAAAATTTTATTCTTATTTAACTGTAAGAGCTGCGTTATTTTGATTAGACTGAAACTCATATCAAACTATATATACAGTTATATCAAATGAAATTTTCCATTATAATTTTATGTGCTTGCTTGCTATTTATTTTTGTAAAATTCGAAACATATTTTTATTATATTGTTTGTAAAAGGACCGATTATGAACACCTGGGAACAGATAAAAGGGATATATTATTCTTACTTGCCTTCAATTTACGAAGCTTTAGCTTTTTTTTAAAAAAAATATCTTTCTTTAAACTTGGATCGCCAAACATCTTTACACGTGTCACCGAATTTAAGTGAACGCATAGCAGCTATAATTCTGGAATAAATATGAAAATGCATCTTCCTCTTCGGCGAACAGTGGACAGTTTCTCATATAAGCAGGCGCTGTAAATCTACTTCTACGTTTTCTGGCGCCTCTTTCAGATCTCACCATTTCTGGCAGTTCTATTATGTCTGTCAGCGGTGGTTCATTTATTGTCTCGGCGGTTTGCACCGAAAGAACAGGATCTCAGCATAAATCAAATGAGATTTATGAGCAATGCGCATTCAAAAATGGCGGACCGCTCTGCTTGTACGTGAATAACACGCAGGAGGTACGGGCTCGAAGCTCTTCTCGGTTTTGATAATTCGAACTTGCATCATATGTTTGAATGATAACTTGCAAAAGTATTTGGCATTAGATAAATAATTTCCGAAATATCGCTACATTGCACAAATTCAGTTTATCGCCCTAAGCATAATTATTCATATCAATCTGATATAAAAAAAGTACATTAGGGTCATATTATAATTTTAAACTGACCTGAAGCCAAACAATATAATTTTCGGAATCCAAAATTTCCCCCAAGCTTTCCATATTTTTATAAATTTTATAATTAAAAAAGCAAGTTATTTCAATAAATTAATTAATTAAATGAATGAATTAAAATTAAAACGTTAAATTAAATAACATTTTGGCTATAGCTGATTCCTTATAAAGTTTAGTTATTTTAACGTCCCATTATAAAGCAACACTAGGGCTATTTTGAGACGCACTTTGTAATTTTGAACCGTGGTCAGACCTGACACCTGAATAGGTATCCCCTTTTCCACCAGCTGGTGAAAGTTTGTCCCTGACAGATTTAATGTGAAACAGACCCCCCCCCCCCCCCTTTAGACGACGCTTCTTTTGTGGAATCGTATATTGAACCTGAAACCTTACGGCTGACCAGCCGAGATCTTACCCACATGTCACGTTGGCCCGAATCCTTCTTTAAATAATAATATTAAATAGGACATAACAAATAGATATTACAAACACACTATTTTAGATTTAAAAAAATTAAAAATTAGTATAAATACATTAACTATAAAAAGAACTTAAAATAGAAAAATTAATTTAAATTTAATTTTAAATGTGTTGTAAAAAGGTTTTGAAACTTTTGTTATATCTAAAAAAAATTAAATTATAAAGCAACACTTTTTTTCTCTAAAAGTACAAAATTACGTAACATAAAACTAGCAATTATTAATCAATTAGGTATGTTATTAGAATGTATTCTAGAGTTAATTTAAACAATTTTTATTTGAATAGATCGATTGCATTGCCTTTATAATTAAATGTAAGCAAATTATAAAATAAATTTCAAAACACTGAGTCTCCTGAAAAATTATATTCATATACTTTGCCGATTTAAAAATAAATCCTGATGCTCACAAGTAAATACTGATAGATCATATTTTAGTAATTAAAATTTTTTAAGTAATTGTCTTGCCATGAGAATCTAAAAGCTTGGTTTTGATTGAAAAGAGTTACAAATAAATAACGGATAATGATATTTGTTATCTTCTTATGCAAGAAAAAACTACTTCACAACTATTCTTTGCGATAAAAAAGTAATAAGCTTGATTAAACACTCTATTATACCAAATTTCAAAAAAGTTTCAAATTAAGAAAATTCTGAATAGTTTTATTTACTATTGTTCAGTCAAATGTCTCAAAAAAGAGAGAGAAAATATTGATCTCAGCTATGAACATATTAATTTTTCAGGGATATCGAATGAAAATATAAGTATCTGGAATTACAATTAGTAGTAACAGTTAAAATTTTAAATTCAACATAGTTATAAGTATTCATTATAAACGTGTCCAAAAATATGAAATGACAAAATAACAAAGTAATATGTAACTCGTATCATACTTTTGCATTATCTTTGAAAACCTGTTCATGTGCATGTCACATCAACGTGTGCTCGTATGGTTAAACAAGCACATTTTGCTCATGTAAATCGAGAAAAAAAATCAAATATTGACAGACACGGATATTTGCATCCTTTCTAAGTTTCACACCAAGCATACAGAAAGAAAATTGTGGGATAATTTACTGTCTTGCTTTCATTATTCTTCAAATTTCTGGAGGGGCCCACACTCTTATAATTGTGTTGAATTCAGCTATTATGTTTCATTTCTAAAAACAATGATTATCTATTTTGTGCCAATTCGTTTTAAGTGATCTGCAAAGTTATTATATGTATTTATAAGCTCTCTGTATATTCAGAATCAGATTACAAAGAAATCCAAATTATAGGTTAAATACTTATATTGAGAATGCATATTTTCTTAGTCTATATTAATTACAAATTCATTTTTTACCACATTGTAACCATTAGTTTTTATATCTATATAATTATGTATCATACGGTAACATACAGATTTATACTATTCTCCTCGATATGTTGTTAGCAAATATAAATATATAGCAAATTCTAAACAAAAATAGATGAGTCATTCTTTTTTTAAAAAAGATAACGACGAGAAATAAAGAAAACACGAATGTTTAGAACGAAAACAAGAAGTTGAGAATTTATTCTTAAAGTAATTTGGGAGCATAAACAAATCGCTTAGAAAACCTTCAAATAAAAAAAAATACAACTGTATATTTTTAGAAATACAGAATGATATGTTCTTTGTATTCTGCAGAGTTACAAGTTTGCAGGTGCATTAACTTGCTCAGAGTTTACTTTTCGTGAATGCTAACAAAACATAACGACTAAGAATATTTCTTTGCATCATTCCCTTCCTTTTTCTTGTCTTGCATCTAGGTACAATATATTTTATTATTATTATTGCTCACTATGTCACCACATATATTTATTTTGTTTATCTTTCAGACTCCATTGGAAAAAAAATATTATTTCTCTTCTATCAGTTTTATCTTGTGCTGTTAGAAAACAAACATATTATTTGATTTTTTTTCTTCTTCATTTTTTTATTTCGGGAAACAAACGGGAAAACTTAGATTGGAAGCCTAGAAACTTAAGAAAGGAACTAACTTTGATTTAGAAATTTCAGAAAAAGCATCTACAACAATTTATAACAAATCTGTTTTTTTGTTACATATTTATTTTGATGCATACCTTTTTAAAAAATTGACCCGATAAGCATTATGATTTTTGATTTTTTCAAAATTCATGATAGAGACTTTGTAATTTATACTATTTCTTTCTTTTTTGCATTCAATATATTTTTCTTCTATGATACTAGCATTAATCTTTAAAATTTTATTAGCATTTTGAAAATAGATATATAATTTAATGGCCTATAATGCTGACAACATGCCATGGCTAGAAAGTTTCAATATTTATATTAACTACTTCAGATACAATGTTTTAAATATCAACAATAGCTTATTGATCATAATTTAAGCAGTTCTACTAAAGCTATTTTTGAAGAGTGAATGAGAAAAATCTTCCCCATAAAGAAAAAAAAAATCCTTTAATTTTTATTGAGTTTAAAAAGTACTTCATTCAATGCATTCATTTCGTAAAAAAATGTTAGTTGGAAAATAATTCTAATAGTTAATTTTATAATCATCCCGATAGATAGTTTGTGTACTTATCCTTTACTGCATTTCAATAAAACTTCGATAAAACAGTTTGCATCACTCTATTCCTAAATAAAAGTCTTTTCTTTTCATACAGCAGTTTAAGTAGAAACAGGTTTTAAAAGAATTGTTTGCAATTGATTAATTAGTTGTTGAAAAATGAGGTTTATTAAAAAAATATTAAATTTCTAGAGCATCATTCATTAAAAAATTTCTAGAAAACGACTTAAATAGGGATTTTTTTTTCTTTTAAACTCGTATGACAGTTGAAGAAAAGACCAGATGCCGGAAAATAATTTTTTCTCTTCAATCGGTTGAAGCACACCTACATACCTGAAAAACAGTGTGTGTTTTCTTTGTACTTTACAAATATTGAAGATAAATCTACAGATCACCAAAATCTTTAAAAGAAAACAAATATTTAATTCGCAAATAAAACCGGGAGAAATGAAAAAGAACTCAAATCGTTTTATCCTGATGTACTTTATTCACTTATTTTTTTTTCTCAGAATAGAATTAAATGAAGTGTTACATGCACTGGAATATGAATATCTATCCCTTCACTCACTCACTAAACAATTTACATTTAATGCCGAAACGGAAAATACTGTTAAATATATGGACTTTTATTGTGTTTATAAAACGACCCGATTTGTTTTTGTCGAGAAATGATTATCTTCAACAGCTGTTAGTTTTTGTTTCGAATTCATATTTATGCAACCATTAGTTCGTATCGAAACTAAATAAAAAA
>JAOUZG010016999.1:3542855-3555286 GCA_026289955.1 Argiope argentata | reverse complement strand
ACTATATATTCTAGCTATACTTAAGAGAAACAGCAGGATTAACAATACGATTAAACCTTTTAAAGGAGAACTACTTGATGTTTAAACTAATACTAAACTGCTTGTTCTAACATATGACTTTGCTTTAACTTAAGAATTCCTTGACTCGAAGCAGTGCATCGTCCATCGGGTCCCGCCAACCGATTCGGCTCAAGTAGTCCGAAAGACGTGCTACACATCGCATCTTTATTCATACCCCCTTCTGAATATCCTCTTCAATTGTCCAAGCATTAGCTTAGAGCCTCCAGAAGCCTCCGAACCTCTCAACCCGTCGTCCAAAGTAATTAGTTATTTTGTTTAATGGAAGATCGCCGTGTTTATCTCAGGTGCCCGCCGAGAACAACAGATGTCGGCAACGAGGTTTAAAGGCGATCACGTGAAGAGGAGGTACCGGGGCCTTTATGCATGCACGAGATAATAAGAGATGGATCGCTTGGCCCGGACGTCCTTCTGAAGATGGAGCTGTTTGCCCGATTCTTCAACAAGCACGGCTGATTTTTGCGAGATATTTCTTAGGCAGTTGTTGAGTCTCCACGTATCTGTTTTCTGATTGTTGGAGGCATTTTAGAAGTACCGGAATTAATTTAATAAATCAGCTTACAATTTTAAGCAATATCTTTCATCTTCTTCCATTTGTAAATTAAGGTTTTGAGGATTAATTTTCAGTAGAAAAAAAATCTTATTATTAAACTTGATCCACAGGTATCGTTCAAAAAGTAAAAGAAGTGAAAATTATTATAAACAAATTTAAGGAATGCCGAAAGGTTAAGTTTAAAAGTTATTTCCAATTGAATGTAATTAAATTAAAAAGTCTTATTTACTAAATTAGAAATTCTTTATTAATATACTTTCATTAAAATTGACGAAAATAAGAAAATACTTTAATGAATAAGTTCTTAAACTATTTTTAATCAAGTGATTTTTTTAAATCAACACCTTATGTAGTGTGTAAAGTTTGGAATTTAAAAAAATCTACGATGGACGAAGCGGAATGAAAAAGTTAATTCATGAATTTTTTCTATATTTCGAATGCCATTACAGGATATTTATAGTAAATTTACAGATATGTGTTATCCTAAAAAGAAAAAGAATGAATTGAAATCTGGTATGCATATTTCAAGTGTCATGTCAGAACATAATTTCTTGAACGGCCAAGCACCACGTGATTGGGCAAGTCAAATTATATTTTTATTCATTTCAATCGCTTCATTGAATGAGTCCCTTTAGTATTGCCAACGATCCAGAAAACTTTGCCTCGCATTGTTTGTTTTAAAAATATCACATTTCTTGTTCATTTCATTTCATATAAGCACGTGCTCAAAATTACATTTTTTAAGGTTTTGTTTGCTGTAGTCATTTACTTGTTTTTTAATCAGAGTCACTTTAGTATTGCAAATGATAAAAAAAAACTTTGTCTGACATTTATTGTTAAAAAAATATCACATTTCCTATTTATTTCATTTCATATAATCTCGTGTTCAAAATGACATTTTTCTAGGTTTTATTTGCTATAGCAATTAAATTATTTTTTAAAAAAATTAGAGCTTTTGTAAATGCAATGGCAACGCGTAATTAAAAGCTGATTTTTTAAGATGCTCGTGCAGATAATAAAATTATAATTTTTCCCTTACGGTGTTTTATTGATACCACAAACCTCATTCCCAAAATAACATCATGATCTGACATGATAAAAAAATGAGTTTTTACAAAAATATATTTCAAAATTACCTGATTAAGCAGACATCTAAATTACATTTTTGAAAATTGGTTTCATATTGCTGTTTGTGAAAATAAGACCTGATTTTGCAAATATGTTATTAAAGCACCGAGGGAGTTGCCATGTCACATTTCAATTACTGTTATACGAATATACTTGGAATAAATAATATGTTACTGTAAGTGAAAATTAAACCTGATTTTGCTTGGCTGTTTTTAAAGAATCGGATAATTGTAACATCATATTTCAGTAACTGTTATACGAATATAATTGGGATAACTAATCTATTACTGTTAGTAAAAAATATACCCGATTCTGCAAACATGGTATTAAAGTATCCAGGAAATCATCATGTCAATATTGTAAAAAATATATCCCCTTCAATTTGTAATGATTACATTACTGGAATTCATTTAGTTTTAGATGAATTCCTTTAAAGTTAAAGTTTTCTAAATTATATTATTAGCTTTAAAAATATTTGAAATTATTGTTTGATTTTCTGATATTTTATTTAACATCCCAATATGCATGTCAGTAAATTGTCTTGTAAATAATTTAGAAACCAATCAGTTTTGAGCTAAATTTAAATAGTAAGTTCGAAAACAGAAACTCAGACGCTTTTATTCCTAACTCCAAACAAAAGCATCAGTCAAACTCAATTTCTTAAACGATACTACGGCAGAAAGATTCGATTAGATAGCCAAATAGTTTTATCCGTATAAGAGGCAAATCAAAATGCTGGCTAAATATTCGGTGTCATATTTCATTCCTTTTCCAAAAGAAACATAAAAACAAGAAGATAAACACGGAATCTACGAGAGAGAGAGAGATGCCAAGTATTATTGGGAGGAAATAAATGGAATTTTGATAAGGAAATTACGACAGACTTCGGACTAAATCCCATTTTGGGAAAGAGGATATGTCTGACACAAAGGAAAATAATTGACGCTTAGTAAACAACGATCCGCTCTCTTCTTATTTTCTTCACATAACATCACATCACCCTAATAAAGCATCATGTACTAGAGATAATACGCTTTTGCTGTTTCGTTTACGGATTAGTTTGGTTTTCCAGCATTGTTTTTTTTTCTGTATCGCTTGAATAGATAAGGTAAAGTCTAAACTTCAGTATTGAGATAATAACCTCTTTTTATATTAAATAATTTGTTGAGACCTATTATTTTAACTGCAAGGGTTCTGCAAGGGTTTTTTAACTGCAAGGGTTAACAAGATAGGTTCTGAACCTCTGGTGCAGATACTCCAGGGAATGGTAGAAAGTACATGGATTTGTTGGACGTTAATGATACGGAAAATAATGTTACAAAATAATGTTACCGAAAATACAAAATTTAAAGGATAAACAATGAAATAAATAAATTAAAATTTTTTAATTATTTTAGCTTTGCGGGAAAGTTAAAATTCTACTAGTCTAAAAATATAATGGATAATTGTGAATAAAGTAAACAACGAACTCAGTAATAAAAAAGATAATGAAATAATTAAGGCTTTATATAAATATAAGAAAAAAAAACATAAAATAAAACAGGAAAAACTAATAAATAAAATTCTTAAATATTGAATCTAGAGTTCTCAGAAATTGTGAATTTGTATAATAAGCTGGTGAATATTTAAAAAAAATTATGGCACAGGATCCAAATTTGGATAAAAGTAAGTATAAAGAACTACTGAGATTTATTGTTACACTAAAATAATATAAGCTATGTTTTTTGGTTTTAACTATTTTTGTCTTTCTACTTCTCTCCCTTTTAAGTATGTGATAGTAATTAAAGAAAAATCACAAGTCTATTTTAAGGTTGAAATCATCAAACAAACATACCAACAGGACAATATGCACAAAAAGGCCTACTACATAGTAGTAAAACAATGAATATACATTATTGTTGTAAAAACTTTTAAGAAAATATATAGGTTTTAAAATACGCAAAGGAAATTGAATGAACACGTAAGGGTTATTCAAGTGAGAAAATATTGTTACAAAGATGTAATTTTGCTTCCCAGTACGAACAGTGCCATCGTAAGAATGATAGTTTTATGATCAGCACTGTTACATGCTGAGTGGGTGCCTGCAAAATTTCACAACTATTTAGTGACTTTGGCGAAAAAATGGATGATTCTTAAAAGTTCAAGAATTTTTCTTATCCATCCAACAGAAACTGAGATGCACCATGATTGGCCTTGAAGGATCGCGGTCTTCCCCCCCCCCCCGGGAGCTATTAAAGGCTGGCAGACTCAAGCTGAAGGTGATTTACGACAATGTAAAATAGAAACATTAATGTCCCTCGAGCTCATCATTATCCCCTTCCAACCCAACCAACATTCGCTGAAGGTGATTTGATTTGAATGGAGCTGGAGTAGAAGTCAAGTAACGAGTCTTTGAGAGGAAAGTGTAGCAGCAGGGAAGTGTCAGTTTTTTTCTTCGTTCAAACGAGTGTTGAACTGATGTGTGTCGAGTCATGTTGTCTATTGTAGAAACAGAGACAGATAGTGTGTGGAGTAGCCAGTGTATGGTGGTGAATCGGCAGCTAAAGTGAGAAGACAGTGATAAGTTCAGCAGTCTGGAGAGAGCGTAGAGCGAAACTACGAGGAAATCCTCTCCTGCTGGATTGTGTCTGTGCTCTGAGAGCTGTGGTCGATTACTGCATGTGGACTACTGTCTACTGTAGTATGCTGTCCTGTGTTCGTCTCGGCTGTACATATTTGTCTTCTGAGTATCCGTCGTCTTTGCGTTATTGCATTCATATATAAACATCATTGATGTTGTTTTTCTACTGGGGCCTACCAATCGAGTGTCATCACACAACATACGCCCACTCCATGTAACAAACTAACAAAGCAATTTTTTAAAATATCGATCCCATCACATAGGTAAGTTGAACTGAGATCCAAATGCAAGCGAAATGAAAGACAAATAATGATTTTAATACATATGGTTATAATGACACAAACACAAATGCACTACAGACTCATCGATAGTAGTCTTCTCGAAGCTATCTCGCATATTCTTTAATATCTTATAACCCTGCGTAGTCATAAAAGTTTGGATCTTCGGCATGGTCGCGACAAAACTTGTAAGGCATTGATGAAAGATAGTTACGAAGTATAGATCTTTGGAATTAATCCAGCATTTTATAGCAAATATATTTTGAGAATATATACTTTGGGGGCATTTAACAAGAAATTGCAATTGTAGCTCAAAATGTGATAGTTGTCTACACTATAGATAATAAATATCTGCACTATAGATGTTTGTATATCTAACTTTTTGGTTTTGTAGCCATCATTCAAACTCATATTCTTTCAGTCAAACTTCCTTTACACAAGTTGTACTCAAAATTCGATAGACATCAAATTCTGTTTAAAGATTCTACACCAAATTTCAAACATATAACTCAAAGCATTTTGAGTTATCTCTGCCACAAGAAGATAGATTTATCTTTTCCAAAAATGTGTTTTTTAAATTCAGGTGCAGGTCCACCAAAGTCTCGATTTCGAATTTTTTTGATGTGTACTAAACTTTCTCTGTACTGCATATCTGAGAAAGTAAAGAAAAAGAAAGCAAAAGCAATCAGTAATATTATCCACGTTATTTCTAAATAACTTTGAATTATCGGATCAATAGAACTCAATTACTAGAAGATATTTATCGAGTTTTGAATGTACATCCAGGTGCCTACTTTATTACGGACCATATATAAATTATAGACATACCAAATTGCTATTTAATTGTTCGATGTCATGTTTATTCCAATCCGCTAGAAAAATAAACACAGTGAACATAAATGTATACGGAATCGGCGAAAGATGGAAATGTCGATTGTTATTAGAAGGAAATAATGAAATTTTGATAAGGAAATTACGAGAGCCTTCAGCATAAATCTCTTTTTGTTCCGACTGATGTGTTTGGCCCCAAGGAATATAATTGGCTCTGGGTAAACAATAATCGAATATACCATCCTTCACACAGGAACATATCACCATAATAAGGTATCATGTACTTGAGGATAATTTGTTTCCCCAATCGGTAAAAACATGAAGGATTAGTTTTTTTAGTACTTTTTTCTATGATAATACTTTTTCCTTACCGAGGGATATTTTGCGCGTAGTCGGTATCTCATTATTTTAATTAAATGCAGTATTTATTTGGATAGAGTTCTTATTGATTCTAGCATATATATTTTTATAAAAATAAATATATAAAAATATTTACACTTTTAGAATATTATAAAAAGAAGTGTAAAGGAAGGTACATTGATAATTTCTAACATTTTTTCATTATAATTTATTACATTTAAAATAATAATTTTATAAACTATAATGAAAAAAGTTTGCTAGTGCCCTGTGGGGAGTTTTTTCTTTTGTTAATTTTTTTCGAGTGAAACACATATTTCAGAAAAAAGTGACAGTAAAATAAGTGAAAACTAAATAATTGTTTTTAAATTTAACAACAGAATAATTTTCGAAACTTAATATAATAATTTAGTAATCAATAAATCGATTATTGTTACCGTATTTCTTTTTGAAGACATTCTGCATTTCCTATTACAATTTTTTTATTACAGAATTTTAATAATATTAATATACTTCTTTTTTTAGTTGGCAATCTACTTTGTAAATCATATTAGTTTCTAAATGGTTTTATATATTTAATTGACTGATTTTGCTTCAAAAATATAATAAGTTCAATATTATATTATCGAAGTAAAATTTCTTTGGTCGGATGATAATTTACAGACAATGTAACCTTGGTTAGAGACAATTTATTTTTTAATAGTTTATATTTCTTTTATTAATTAATTTAAAGCTTTAATTTAACGTGACTTGGGTTTAAGTTTATAGCTACTAATAACGTAAGCATTATTTCTTATATAAACCCAATTAATGAGTTCCTTTATTTTATAACATTTCTCTTAAGAGATGAAAACTATGTCTTTTTTAGGAGAAACAGATCTTTTAGAAAAAAATATTCTTTGAAATACAAAGATATAAAAATTAATTTGTTCAACAATCTACCTTAAATCAATGAGGGGGAATTTTTCTATGTTTCCAAGGAAGTTCAATGATAGCAAACGAATCTCTTTAACGAATGGATTTAGTTCTTAATTTATTCCAATTAAACTGATTTTTCAGTAATAGGAAATTAATGCTATTTTAATGGTAATTGAAGCAGAAATAAATGTTAATTAAAGTTGGCAGAACGGAAAGTTTCGAAGAGTATCTTTTAACATATATTTATTCTAACCAATTAGATATATTATTCAATGTTTTCAATTTAATGTTGATGAGCAGTAATCTGCTTAGTAAAAATCTAAACGGAAAGTTTTTATTTGAATATTATGTGGCTCTTAGGTCATATGCAAATCAATGCTGCTTATTTGAAAAGAAATTTGCATCTCATAATTGTAATGATTTCGAATTGAAATATTATTTTTGCATAATTAAAAAAAGCAAATGGGTTTAATTATTGCACAGAGGAGCATTTAATTTCAAGAAACATTTTGAAGTGATTTAAAAGGAAGTGCTCAATGAGACTAATAAACTTAAAGGAATAGTTTTAAAAATGAATAGAATTAATTAAGAAAATGAAAAAATCCAGCCTTCACCTCAAGAAAGGGAAAAATTTGAGATAAAAAAAAGATAAATAAATTATATTTAAGTAATATTTAAAAATCCTCGTAGATAATCTTAAGGCTCAGAGTGCAATTTATATTGTTGAAACCAGTATGATAAGTTTCCACACAACTTTCTCGCATACTTTCTAATAAACTTGACCTGCCACAGCACGTCTTACTCGGCATTAGAGTACAACAGTTACGAAATATTAAACTTCGGCAGGCATTTTGTATTTTTACTGTAGTTATGGTGTTATACTTGGCAAATTATTTAGCGATTTATCCCTGGCATGCCTTACATAGTATTCAAAATTAAAATTTGTATCTCTGACATGTTTTTCTCAATTGATTGAAATAGAAATTTGACAAAAACATTCTCGTACTTGTATTCCTAAAATTCCATGGCAAATTTTATATATTTAAACCATTGTGTTTTTGAATGATCAAGTTTACTTATTTTTTAAAGTGCAGACAGAAAAACAGTAATGCCTATTTGGATTTGGTTCAAAATTTCACACTATAGATGTTAAATCTAAGCATTTTTCACTCTCTAACCCTTTTCATACTGTAATTAGAGTGTTAATTTATTTTCCAGAAGCCAGAAAAAATAACTTCATTTGAATGTAATTTACACAAAATTTGCTACAAAACTGCAAATTTGGTATTTGGTTTGGCGAATAATGAAAATAAAAGAATTAGAAAAATTACCCAGACAAAAAACTGTAGCAATATATTGGAACTATGTTAGATAGCTCTGTACACACAAAACTTTGCTCATTAAATATTAGTTACGTATTAACAGAATATCTAATACAAATATCTATCCAATTGAATTCCGCCGAATAGAACTTTTGTTTGATTTGTTGCACAATCTTAACGTCTATGATGGTCCTTTATTTCCTACCCATAGAAGGCCTATTTTCTTTTAATTAGTTTTTCTTCTATTTTTTTCTTTAACTATTAATTGGTACTAGCTATTTGCTCTCAATTTGCAATAATGGTAAACTTTATTTTTCATTCATTTTTTTAAAGTCCCTCATCCGAAAAAAAAAAAAGAAAACGCGAAGCTTTTAAAGTAAGATTCAGATAATTCCCTTTTTTATGCAAGTAAAGAATTGGAACTGTTTCTTAAGAACTGGATTTTAATCCTATTCACTTATGAAATGTTTAATGTATCACAGCGTGATTTTGAAAAGACGGACCGCCAATTATGTCATTTTTTCTAATCGTCATGTTTATTTTTTAAGCCATTTTGGCAATTTAAAATGCTTAAATTTAGATAATCCTAATCAAAAAGGCAATAATTGACAAGCATCTCATTTATTATTCTATCTCGAAAATAATCTCTGAACTATTATCAACAACAAAAAAAATATATGAATTACAAATTTTAAAAATCTCGCAAAATTAAAAAGAAATTATTGAAGCTGTAACATCTTCAATTATTGATGGTACATAAAGAAAATGAACACTAATAATTAAACCCTATTTAATAATTAAATTTGCTGTTTTTGTTCACTGCAGTTGCTTCATATGAAAGAAAAAAAAATCACATAAAAACTGCAGTTTAACTTGTCAGATTTCGGTGATTCAAAATTACTGTTTTAATAAACTGTGATTCCCAAATGAGTTTTTTTTAAAAAAAACATGCATGTAATTAAAAACAAGTATTATCTGACTTGGATTCTTAATGGGAAAAATTATCTTTAAACATTCTAATATGTTAATAATCTCACTTCATTATTTATTCCTTTGTCACGAAAACAATAACATAAAGTTTTTAGATAAATGTTAAACCGTTCTTTTTTCCTTAATGGAATTATTTCACGGATAAAAATCTTTCTTTCATTCGAAGACAGAATATTGCTTTAGCAGAAGGAGATGATGCAGGATACTTTTTAAACTTTTTTACTTAAAATTTATGTAGAGAAAGTATCATTATCTATCAAGAAATATTATCTTCTCATTATGACGAATCTTGACCTTTCGATTCTTCGCTGATTTAAAAAAAAATTTCTAGAATTATTTTTTATTATTATTTCGGTCTGCTAAAAACACAATGATTCAAAAAGTCATAGAGATAAAGTAATGAAATTTTGTACTTAGCCTTAAAATTAATTGTGTTAGTCAAAATGGTTGTGAAATTCTTTAAATTTTTTGTATCCTTTTGCAATGGAATATTACTCAAAAATGAGATTCCGGATTTATTTATAATTGCAGATCTGTATTAGATTTTTATCAAATTCATCAAAGTGGGGATCATTCTTCATTCCATAAATTCACGAGGATGTAAACGAAATAATTAATAAAAAATTCAAAAGGTTTGTTAAATAAAATTTGGTATGTAATCTTTTGGCCAAACTTTCATTTATTTAATACATTTTTAATTCAGCTGATAAAATATTGCTAACATCAAATTGTATTCTAAGTTTTTTTTAATTGCACATCGAAGCACCTAAAGAATTATATTATTCATTGAGTTCTGCATTCAGTGTTGCCATCAATATCAGGAGTTTGTTATTTTCCTTCGATATTATTTCAACTTTGCAAGTTCAGGGAATGAAAAGGAGTACAAAATGAGAAAAAAATATATTTTTGAAATTTTTTAAGACATGTTTAAAAGGTTTGTTTGAAGAAATTTTCTAAGACATGCAATAAAACCGTTTTGAAAAATTTGTTCAAATACATAACTACATTTGACTGAATATTTCCGCTGGATAAAAAGTATTAATAAGTTGTTCACTATTAATGATTTTTATGTTTATTTAATTGAATGAAACTATTCTAAATCAATATTTTCCTTTAAATATAATTTGAATATAGATATTCATCCCATTCTCTAACGTCCAAGTTAACATTCCTGGCAACGAATTTTATTGCTTTCTAGTACAATTTTTGTATTATTCTAGTCAGAGTTTCTCATACTAGTTATTTTCTACTTTCTGTCTTTATCCTCGGTTGTTTTTCTTTATTTCCATTGATAACTGAGCTTTCAGGGACAAAATTATCAAAAAAAGCTTAAAAATAAATTGTGTTTTACATGCTGGCTTTCATGAAATCGTTTCTGAGGAATTTCAAAAATAAATAAATAAATAAGTAAAATAAAATATAAATAAATAAATAAAATAAAAAAACACAAAATAAACGAAACAATAAAAAGAAGAATTAAAAGAAAAAAAGATAATAGATTCAAACTTGTAGCCCGAATTTCGCTTTACGATAGTATTTCATTCATCCGCATTTGGCTTGATTCCATGGGCCAGCTGTTACAGTCTTAGCATATTAAAAATTTACAACACGCAGATTTACTGACAGAAAGATATACTGAAGAGTACCTTTTAAAAAACACAATCAAGTACATTTATTTGCCCCTGACACAAAACACATCAAATACGTTTTTGTTACACATTGTTTAATGATATCTATTTGATTTTCAAATTATTGTTTCTTTCGAATTTTCTTTTTTTTCTTTTTAATCTTCCAGCTGCGCATCCGGCAAGTTTCGCGAGTTGGCAAACAGTCCCTTTTTCTATCGCATACCACGTTTCTTTAAAGTTTAGAGGGTTTAATTTAATGATTATGGATTTTTATTATATTATATTATTATCAATTAACATATACAGTGAAACCTCGTTACAACAATATTTTAGGGACCAAATAAATATATTGTTGTAGAGAGGCATATTGTTATATCGAGGGCCCACATATTTTGAGCATTTAATAAGTTTATTATTATTATTATTAGTTTAAGGTGCATAACATACTACTTTTAAGTATATATTTAGAAGAAATTAATTTGTAAAATACTAATAATAGTGGTTTAAATACTAAAAAAAAGATAAATTCAGAAAATAAATACATAAATATTCACATAATTGAAAACACTTTTTATTGAAAATAATCCAATATTTTTGTTTGTTTATTCATTTTTTAACTGTTAAGTTCATCAATACTGTATGCATTGAGTCTAGTGGACGAAAATGTTCTTCATTTGTCGATGGAAGGCTTGAAAAAAATGTCCGTAGAGAATTCACGGATTGAAGAGCTTCCTGGGATGACAATAAGGAGTGCGATGGACCTGTATTATCATCATCATCAATATCATCATCATCTTCATCATTGTTTCCTATCTCATCAGTAATTTCAGAGAGAATATCTCCATCAGTAACTGCTGCGAAAACCATAAGATCATCATCTGCTGTTAAATAGTCTTCTATACTAATTCCAAACTTTTTACCGCTTGTTTCCTCAAGTTGGGATATGGATTTTTTGATGTGCAAAATACATTCTTGATCATCTGAGAGATCATTGTCTATGGAATTTTCATCATTATCAGATTTCTTATCTTCCATAACACAAAGACCGGCCTTTTCCAAGCAATTCCGAATGGTTTTTTCTGTTACTTCCCACCAACTTCCAGCAATATTGTGACACGCTTCCTTGACATTTACAGCTTTGAAAGGGTCTTCTCCTTTATTTTCAAAGTTTACAAGTATGGAGTCCACCAACCGATTTCTGTAGTATCCTTTGAAGCACTTAATTATGCCCATATCAAGTGGCTTTAAAATGGAAGTGCAATTGGCAGGGAAAAAAGCTAATTCGAAATTTTGTACCTTTCGAAATGACGTGTGAGCAATGCAGTTATCTATCAACAAAACGATTTTTTTCTTTCTCTTTTCATTTCATTGTCTAACTTCTGTAACCATTCAGAAAAAAAGTTTAGACGTCCTCCAAGCCTTCTTATTTGCTTTATACTCCTCGGGAAGACTTTTCAAGTTCTTAAAGCACCTTGGTTTCAATGATTTACCAATGACGAGAGGTTGTATTCTATGCGTTCCTGTGCTATTTGTACACAGAAGAACAGTCAGTCTCTGCTTTGATTTCTTCCCTCCATAACACTTTTCACCCTTGAATGCCAATGTTCGATCGGGTAGGAGTTGGAAAAACAGCCCAGCTTCATCTGCATTATAAATGTCTTCTGGAGCATACTTTTCTAAGATTTCTTTCATCTTGTTTTGCCGCCATTCATTTGCATCGTTTATCGG
>JAOUZG010016999.1:3513456-3537855 GCA_026289955.1 Argiope argentata | reverse complement strand
ATATGTGTGTGTGTGTGTGTGTGTGTGTGTGTGTATTAGCAATTTTCCAACCCTTGGAAGTTTTCAGTCCGTTTAGTTGTACAACCCGCTCTTTTCCCGTTCATGATTTCATTCCGACTATTCTGGTCCTATTCAAATCTGCGTTAGCAGAAAACATCAGTTACTCATGACTCTGTGAAAAATATAGTCATGTTAGTCAGCGTTTTGCGGGCTCTTTTCAAATCTCAATGATGTCTGTCAGGAAACGTTTCGCAATTTTTAACCTGTTTCGTACCTGTAATAGAATTTCTCAGCGAGAGGGCTAAATCTTCATAAGGAGGTAAATCTTCATACGGAGGTATGCCCCCTTCATAAGGAGATATGCTTTTAATCAGCCCCATAGCCATTTTATTCTCCGTGATAACCCATATTCTACATAGAGATACAATGTATGTCTCTTTCACCGATTTAAAATGTTCCATTCCGAGGAGAAAAAGAAATAAAAATAATTTCCACAAAGAAATTGTTTTTACCGAGTGAGAAAAATAAATACACAGAGTTATCGGTGGAGATTTTTCCATCAGATACAGGATATCAAAGATTAATAACACAGAGGATTTTTTACCAGATAAAAAAGAATAAATTATTACAAAAGTGTTGTAACAAAATAAAATAAAATAATCATTATAATGCTATCCCCAAGCTATAGAAGCATTCGGAGTTCAATGATCACTAACATTAAGAGCATCCGACAGCATGGGTTGAGGTTAATATATGATTGCAATGACCAGGCAAGATGCAACTTTTCCTATATGAAGTGCATCCCATCATTGGAATAGAAACAACTTAACTCTTCCCAATGATGTGCTCATCAAAAAAGTGAAATTAAAAGAGTTAATACTGATTAAAGCATTAACTCTTAAAAGAATTAATGCTTGCCTTCTTCCTTATAAAAGATAATAAAAATGAATTCATTATCACACTATATAATTCATCATTACTGTGTTTTGTCAAATGAAAGTTAAAATAACTATAACATTACTGGAACTGAATTAAAGACAACCAAGTTTTTTTTTCTATTTTCAGTGCAACCAAATATTTATTCATCATTTTTTTAATTAAGCATTATTGAAAATATACAAAGAGTTTAACTGCAGTAAGAGTTAAAATATATCAACAATTTTCTTTAAAAAATCTGCAGAAATCTTAAAATATGTTAAATTTTATTTGATAAATTGATATATTTATGTGTACAGTCAATTGGAAAGTTTAAAAGGAATTATAAGGGGATTATAACACCAAACAGAATGTAACACAAAACAGAACGGCATGAATAAAAATGGAATAAAAGGAAAATTCCTAAGTAAGTGAAAGTGATATACGAGGCCAGTCAGAAAAGCATCCGGCCTTGAATTTTCTTTCGTATGGTAAGAATTCTAGTGCGGCTAAACTGTGCACAATGGAAGATCACAACTTGATGCGCATACGTAAATTTTTTGTCTCCGTATTCGAGTGTTAATAGATGCTTTCAGATGGCTGAATAAGATGCTTTTATGAATGATTTTCATTTCTCTCAAGATGACTGAACGAGTTTAGCAAATAAACAGCATAAGGTTTAATCAAAAGGTTGGGGATTTACAAAGCGAAACAATTCGTAAGATGGAGCAAACGTTTGGAGACGATGCTATGGATGTAATAGAAGTGAAGAATGGGTTTTATCCATCCAATAACAACCACGCCTTACTGAAGATGATCAACGAACGTATCCCGAATACACACCAGAAGGACAAGCAACAACAAAGAAGTACTATTAACAAGTACAACGTGGACTCACAGATGCAGCTCGAAGCTGAAGATGAGATTTCTGGACGATAAAACACTTGTAATTGCATCATGATGTGGTTTCGGCTCATTCATCACACTTTATCTAGATTTTCTTGGCAAAACATGAAAATCCAGTCATCTACCAACCTTTTCAATCTCCAAACATAGCTCCTTTTGACTTCTGATTGTTTTCAAAATTGAAGATGGATTTGAAAGCATCGATTTTGAGAGGAGAGAAGTGATAATACAGAAGGTAACAAAAGATACGAACAAATATACGAAGGTATAATGCATAAGTACCATTTCACCCCCCCCTTCCATGTTGGAATGTTTTAGGTAATGAAAGATGAGTGTGTGAAGGGTCAAGGATTCTCCTTTAAAAGGGATTAGTATTCCAATGTTGTCCCACAAGTAATTTTACTTTTTCTTGGCTGAAATTCGGATACTTTTTAGACAGTCATCGTATTTTTCTTATAAAGGTAAGACAAAAAAATGGTACTTATGTATTAGACCGTCGATATTTACGCCAAATTTGAAGATGTCACCAATGAATTGCTAAACCTCCAATAATGGCAAAAACCACCATTATTTAAAAAATTGTTCAAATTTTAACTGTATTCCGCCATTTTGTTGGGTTTTTTTGGCTTCGACGGTTTATCGCCAAATTTGAATTTGTCTCCAATGAGTTACTAAAGCGTTGGTATCGATGATCTAATATGTAAGTACCAAAGAAACATCCTTAAACTATTTATTATATGGATTCAAATAGTTTCACTATTCACTTCACATAGAACAAGCGTTCCCGTTCAGTGATATATGCTAGATCGATATATATACAAGTTTATTTTTATTGATAATATTTAAATGAATGGGAAAAGTAGATATACGGTACTTCCCTTTCACTTTTGAAACTTTTATTTTTCGGAAAAGTATATATGCTGTTTCTGGTGTACCTGATCAAGTAAAATAAAACTAAACGGGTGATCCCAATACCACTTTGTTAGAATAGAGTGTTTAGCATTGTTTTCCTCATATACATAGATAGAGATTCTTAAATATTTCATGCCTCTGAATTTTCATTAATTTATAGAGAAATGATAACCTGCAAAAATTTATTTTTGCACTTTAGGCCCAGCAGTGATCTGGTGGTAAAGATCCATGTTTCGAAACTGAAGAGTTTCATGTTCAGAACTGAAATTCACAGAAGAGCCTTTCGAATAAATGAGCCTGGTTCACGCTAAATACATCATTCTCAATCGCCTATGCGTTAGTGTGGCGAGGAAACGTGGAGAGAGTCCGTCAGCTCAAGTGCCTTTCTCGTCATCTAACCACGCTTCAAATCTATCTCAAAGTAGTCCTGTTGGAGCCCTAAAATGGCCATGGTGTTGCTTTAAAAGGGCAACTTAATGTAATTAAACTAGCTTATCTTCCTTTTTATTGCGCAACTTAAAATGCATTAAAGTAACTGTTTTACCTATTTTTATTTCAGATCTTATTTTCCTCAACATATCATAAAATCATCTAAAAATTTCCTTTCATGTGTTTTTTACAGACAATCTTATCCTTTTTTTCCCGAAGCATAAGCTCCCCAGACTCGGGAGAATCGTTGCAGAGCCAATGTTGCGAATGAATAATGCTTGCGTTAATCCTCAACTGAATGGGGACAAACATGCAATATCTATTATGTCCGGCATTCCTCCGTCCGATATTGCAATAACCGATATAGGGGCCGCGGAATCGATTCAGCCACCTGACAATGACAGGAGAGGGGGGGGCCCTTTCATATGCATCAGAATCCTGCAAAGGAATAATGAATCTTTTACCGATGGAAATGATGGCGCTCTCTGGATGAATACGTTTTGAAAGGGCTGGCCATTGGATTATTGGATGGAGAGCAAATGGTGGGGATTGGAACGAATAACCCGTTCAATCGAAGTTTTAGATGAATTTGTGGGTGAACAAACAATGAAAATCCCTCTCTTACTTTTGATTCCCATTCGAAATCAGGGAAATTAAGCAGGATTAGTAAAGGATTTGCGTTTTGCATCGCAGAGTCCAATTGAAATTACAGTAAATGTTTTAATTCGCTGGTTTATTTAATGACTATTTAATGGTAAATCTATAAAAAAGTCTCATTAATTCCAATAACGATCTGTGTTTAATTTATTAAAATTAATCTTTTAATTCCTCGTTATTAACTATTCTGTCATTTTCCAAACATCAGTCTAGATTAGTATACACTCTTTTGCTTGTAATTATCCGATTTCAAAAACCACACTACTTATTTCATGTTTACTACTTTTTAGAATTATTCTTTTAGAATTTATTCTATTATAATTTATTCTTTTTTGCTTGATGTTTTGCTATACGTGAATAAGATAACTAAAAAATTATCTAAGTTAAACTGACGAATTTTGACGCATTGCTTGTTGTTGTTGTTCTCAAGTTTGTATTACTCTCGACATGTGACCACAACTAATTTAACGTTTTCTAGCTAATACACAAGCAGAGATTCTCAGGCTTGCGGGTTCGAACTCGCAGCCCAAGGGATCCAATGCGATATCAACCAGGCTATCCCATCTCGGGGCATTTTTTATACCAAATTTATAAAATTTTACCATATTTTGAATGGTAGCCATTCATAGCAAGTTTTTCTCCAAGCGCCCATGATAACTTCAAAGTATAAGTTTAGTTCAGTTATATTAACATTCAGTTTTAATACATCAAAAGGGTTATTTTGGGATGAGCTGCTGTCATATTACGAGGACTACACCTGGGCTGCTACCCCCTTTCAAACTTCCACAACACACTAGCAGGAGGATGTTTGGCACTGACGGTTTTAACGTGCACCAGATCCGCTTACACAATTGTGGTTCTTCGGTGGAATCGGGTCACGTGGATGAAATCATTCCATTCCGCAGAAAGGCCCTCACCACCAGGCCACCATGGCTCCTACTACTACATATAAATAGATAGATAAATAGAATTTAATGCACAATTTAGAATCTGAAATGTGGATCTGTGTTGATTTTCGGCAAAGATCTTGAAAAATTGGTTTCATTTTCCTTTCAAGTATGTGTAGAAATGATGCCTCAAAAACACAATTGTTTAAAGAATTAAAATTTGATAAAAGATAATGTTTCTGAAACTTTTTTTCTTTATTAAACTCCATTTCAATTTGTTAAAAAAGATTATGACTTTCTTCATTATACTAAGAAATACAAAATTTTATTGTGAGAAATATGTCTCTTTACTGAAAAAGTTAAAATAAATAAATAAATAAAAGTTGAATGTAGCAGTGTGAGAATAGTATAACATTATAGTATTTTATAACTAAACATGCGAGTAATATGCTAACTATATATCGGTATTAACTTCTTTATTGCTATACATTTTAGTATTTTAATAAATAAAATAAAAGTTCAAAAAGTATTAAATATGTCATGAAACAGATTTATCTTTAACATGCACTCTAGACATATATAAATGCAACTGTATTGCATTATAGAGATATTATCTATACAATTCATTTTTAACGATATCAGTTTCTAAATTTTATTTATTCTCTTCCAAAGCATTAATAAATGCATTTTGGGATAAAAAAAGGTGATATATGACTACATCTTACTTCTTAGAAAAAAAGTTCTCAATCACTGAATAATAATCTATGGAATGCTCGACTACCAAGTTCTTACATGTACGAAATTATTTTCCAAATTACAAAACCGCGTATGAAAAATAAAGATTCGTATCCTATAAATATTTCAATTCAGTAAAAAGATCAGGAAATCAATTATTAAGGTTGATTCAATTTTTCACGTTTGGTTATTAGATTGAAATATAGAAGAATAACATTTTCCAAAAGAGTTTCCAACTTTGGAAACTTAATAGAATTTCTTTGAAGATATATAACAGGCCAAACATATTGATCAAAGGCATCGCATATATCTTCTCATTCAAAGGCTGTCACTGGAGTCAAGTAATATTCCGGGATAAGATATAAGAGCATCTTTCCATCGATGCAGAATATATCGATTTTCGATTAACTACAATGCATTATGCACAAAAGAGAAAAACACAATATTTCGCCCGTTCCTGTCATTGCTATCAAAATACCAAAAATTCCTGCTCCGCATCACAGGCTGAAGATGAAAAAAAGGCATTAAATGTAATTTATTATTAAAATTAAATCAGTTATTGTTGTTTTTATTTAATGTTTTGAACTTAATTCTTTAACCGGATCATCAGGGGGCCGGTGAGTTGTGCATAATGTTTCTGTCAGTAAAGTTAAAACTGAAACTGATGAAGAATTCTTTGGGGAACGTAAGTTATAATATTTTGGCCTCTAATGACGTTTAACACTCTTCAGATTCTGTTTCATATACGACTCTGCGAATGTATTGAATTCTAAGAATTCATCCAATGGAAATTCTAGAAATACCTATCTAAATATCTAATGATATTAATCTGTCTGTTTAAAAGTGCATTTCTAATTTTACTTATACCAACTTGAATGTATCAATGCTACAAAATGTTCCTCAGCATTCCTTATAAATGTTTCGAAATGGTTACAGAACCATTAGATATTTAATAAGGCTTCTTTGTTTTAATTTAATGATTTGATAACAAGTCATATCATGTCAAGATAAAATATGACTTGTACAATCAATACATAGTCATATAATCATGCAATACTGATAATCAGGAAGTGAAAGTTGCATAGTCATTGACTGTTTTGCAATCGACTTTTCCCCCCAATGAGGGATGCAGGATGCAAAGAAAGTTAGTATGAAGGATGCCTAGCTTTACACCTTGAATTTCTTGTTTGAAAAAGGGATCCCCTTAGTATAGAACTTGAATGGCTTAGTTGAAACAGGGTAGAGAGAGGGTTAAAATTCTTTGGTAGAAAACTGATGAACAGAGAGGCTTGTTATACTAAGCACAAACCACTGTATTTTGCTGAAAGAGAACTTTAAAATTAAATTTTTTGTACTTCTCTATATAAGTTCTCAAATCTAAACTTTATCATTCAAGTTTTTAATATCAAAATATGTCGCTGCGATTAGTGGTCCTAAATACTTTTTAAGTGTTAGAGTATTTATAGCACAGGAAGCACCTATACGAACCGACGGGTTTACGATATAATCATGCTTTCTTGCAGATATGCCCCCTGATTACTTTTTAGCATAACTGGAGATCACCAAACGATACAAGTAAATTTCAATTGCTATATTTTAAGGCAGATTCTTTTCTCTACAAAATTAGAGTGTGCCCTCTGGGCTTACACAGATAAAATAACTTAATTCAGGTAGCATTCCAGATGGCCATATGTTTTCATTCCCATGGTTGAAAAAGTAATCTAATCAATTTAAAGAAAGAATTATCTCTGGAAGCTGTCGTTAAAGTAATTAGAGGTTAACGATTCGCTTTTCTTTTCAAAGCATTTCAGTAGTCGTTAATACAAACGTTTCCTTCCAACATGTAACACCTCTAATTTCTTTCGGGTTTGAAAATCTTTCTCTCCCAATATGGTTTCATCTCCTATTTACACATATAATATAGAGATCTTTAAGTCCCGTTTGATCAGTTGGATAAACTTTCGTAAAGCACCGTTTTATTTCACAGAGAGCCTAGAAGAAGAAATCGTGTTAAAGCTCAAAACCTCTTAATGCTTGTAGATCACGTTAAACTGAGAAAGTTTTGGGTTTACTGAAAATTTGAAAAGATACTGATCCCCTGGAAGACGAAGAAATGACTTTGGAGAGTTTTAGTTTCTTCTTAAACAAAAGCGTGAGATTCACTTTATCAAATAATTTTATTACACAATAATAATATTATTATACAATAATATTTATTACACAATAATATTATTATTAATTTTATTATATAATAATTAAATTATTTAATGAAATAAATTATTTTTATATAAGTTCCCAAAAGGTTATTGAAACACCGATGCAAATTTAAATATACATATCAGTATAATGTTGAATAATTTTTGGCATTAATATTGAGTAGAATCACTTTTATACAACATATAAACAAAATTAGCATTGCATTCATTGTTAGTATTCAAATAAATTGTATAAACTGAGAAATTCTTGTGGTTACTGAAAATGTAAAATTATAATGATCCGCAGGAAATCGAAAAAAATTATTTAAGGATAGTTTTAGTTTTTTTCTAAAGGGAAAACGTCAGATTAATTTTATAAAATAATTTTAGATTATTGTTTTTAGAAAGTAATTTATTTTCCCAAAGATGATTAAACCTGCTATGTGAATTTGAATTAAACATATCATTAAAGTGTTTAATTATTCTTAATACTAGTATTGCGTAGAATTATTTTTATGCAACCAATTTTTCATATAAATAAACTTAGTACAACATTCATTGTTGGTGTTTAAATAAATTAAAGAGTTAACCTCTAGCTTACGGGCGGTACAACTGCTGTACCAAGATTTTTTTTACCTTTCCTTACGGGTCGGTACAACTGTTGTACCAGTAACAAGCTTGGATTTCGTCCCCCACTTGAACTTCCCGGCGAACCGTAATTGCCTCATAAAAATCCCTGCCCTTTTGTGCTATACCCTTCAGGGTCAGGAGATTTCGTCCTGCTGTAGTTATAATCACTGTTGGCGCTAGTCAGTTTTGTGAACCTTGCTTTGGCGACATTTTTTTAAATAACATTTCTGAGAGGTATGGAATGAGTTTGTAATACTCGATTGAAAACATTATTCTTTTCCACCGTTGCTTAATTTCTAACCATTGTAAATTGTTAATTTTTTAACAATAAAATTTTGTAAATTTATAATAATGTCCGTTTATAATTTTATTTGAATCAAGAATTACTTGAAATTTCATTTCTGATGGAATGGTGTAGTGTAGGTAATCGGTGACCTAGATAAATTGCTACATTTTTCGTCATTCGTCATAGTCCAAAAAAAAACTAAATTGAACCTACGATTGGGTTTTTTTCTTTCACCCTATCATTATTCTGTTTTACATTGAAAAGTGACACAACACTGTTTTGTCTTCATGCCTGCCTCCCCTTCTATGACTGGAATCTCGGGCATATATACTTCGCAGTTACTAATGTACTATTCTAACACAACATTAAAGAATTGACTACTTAAGATTTTTTAACTTTTAAAGTTTAATACTTGAACAAATATTTCAGGCTAAAAATACATTTGGGTTGTGATTTTTAAGCCAACTGTAAGTTTCATCATTATTTTTTATGATTAATGAAAACGGTTGCTTTAATTATTTATAGATAATCATTCGTTAAAAGTTATGATTCTAATTTTAAAATATTGAAAGAGGTTCTTTAAATCTATGATAAATAATAATTGGTAGCTTTTTATGCATTCAAACATCAGAAGAGAAATATTAAAATCTTTATGCCTTCATTTCAATTCACTGAAAAGCTACTAGACATTTGAATTTTTCCAGAAACATTTTTACTCAAATAAAATAGTAGGAATTCTAGATTTAATTTTAAGCATTTCTGAAATATAATCTAAATACTTTGCTTGTACAAATGTTGTAGCTAATTACGAAAGCTGATCATTTAGAATGTTAGCTTTATTCATTAAAGATTTTTTGAAAGTTTTCTTTTTTGATAACTACTTTTCAACATATTATTATATCAATGAAATCTTATGAATCAAATTCTAAACATACCATATCTAATCTTAGTTTGGTTAAATTAACCGTCTTAAATCTGGTGATTAGTTACGTATTAGTAAATATTTAAGCAGAAAAAAAATCATAAATTAATTATTTATTGCCTACAAAACTCAGCGTACTTTTCAAAAATACTATACTGCTATGACTTATTGAAATTTTCGGGAAAAAATCACTATAAATTATAAGAATCGACAATAAAATAGAGAAACGTCACTAGTGATTTATATTGAAAACCGTCCGAAATATGTTAGGAATAAAAAATGTATTTGTTTTTTATGAGCTCAATATATTAATATTAAAAATTTGAAATTAACAAAATAGCAGACAATCATATATGCTATTTTGCAGATACATTTAACTTACAAAATAGCTAAGAATTGTTTTCTCTATTTTGTGCAAAGAAATGAAAATATTTTCAAAAAAAATTAGTTATGAATTTTATACATTATTTATAAATGTTTACATTTAATAAAGATAAATGAGTTAGAAGAAAAACAAAATGAAATTCACGGTGATGTGTTCATGTTTTATACGAATTAAATTTACACCTTCAGTACGGCTTGAAAAATTTATTTAATCACAAATATGATTGAAAAATCGACAACGATAAATAATTATACCGCAGTTATTCTATTTAAAATTTATTTAATATCATAAAATTTAAGTCATTACTTGTATATATATATATAATCAGAAAACTAGTGTTTCAGAAAAAAAAACTGCGATAAAAAGCTTTTTCTAGGGGACCAGACGAAGTAAAACCTCAAAAAAGCAACCCGGTTAAGACGGAGAGGACAGATGACCAATTAGCACTACGGGTGGCCGAAATCGGACAACAATCGCTTTTAAAAAAGGGGGAAAGCATTTGTTATCTTCTTCACAGAATCCCCGTATTCAAAGGAACTTTTTCGAGTTTGGGTTCCCGCAACGTAAAGGTTAAAGGAAAAAAGTTTGTACTTATTGAAAACTTAAAATGGTATTGATCCGTTGGAAATCGAAGAAATGTCCTTGGAGAGTTTTAGTTTCTTATTATAAGAAACCATGAGCTTTATTTTATCTAATTTAAATTAATTTTTTTCATAAAATAATTAATTATCATGCCATTACAGATTGTTTTGAGAAGGATGTTTTCTGGCATCAACAAAAATTCGTAGGCAAAAATTGAAAATTTTATTATCTGCACGAGAATTTCAAAAAACCAGCTTTTAATAACGCGTTTCCATCGCATTTACAAAATTTTCAAATTTAAAAAAATAAGTTAATTATTACAACAAATAAAACCTAGAAAAATGTCAATTGAGCACGTGATTGTACAAACTGAAACAAACAGGAAATGGGATATTTTTTGAAACATTAAATGCGAGACAAAGTTTTTTGGATCGTTTGCAATATTAAAGTGACTCATCCAATTAAACAATTAAAAGGAATAAAAATATAATTTAACTTGCTCGAGAACGTGGTTCTTGGCCTTTCAAGAAATGATGTTCTGACATGATACATTGAAATATGCATAGTAGATTTCTTTTTCAATTTCATTTTTTTATTTATCTGTCTTTTCCATGCTGAGATAATTTCAAATTCAGTTTGCTGAAAGAAAGTTAGATGGTGCAATATTGCATTGACCCAATCACACGTAACTAACACATTTAGCCACAATGACATTACAATATAATATCTTCATACTGACCGATCAAAAAAAGATTAGCATAGTAAACAAATCTTTTATTTCCAGCCTTATTTATGTACACAAAAACAATGAGTTCTCATATAGGTAAATATTATACACAGCAGCTGAAAATTTAATCATGAAATAATTCCTTGATCAAATCCAGGAATAGACACAATAAAGGCTTTTAATAGACACGATGAAGGCTAACAGGTTTCTAGATGAAATGACTACTCCATGGGGTGCTTCAGAAATCCACCGATGTATATCGGGTGATTCCTAAAACGTAAACCTGAATTATGTGAAGGTTCTCACAAAATCGGGAACAATTTTTTTGAACAACTTCTCGTCTCTCCGACTTCTCCTTTGATGCCTCTCACTGTTGTCCTCTTTCTCTCAAAAAATACTGATTTTTATTTCCTTCAGATCTCCGCCTCTGATTCTCACATTGGTTAATTGGAGTTTCTTAACAGCCAATAGCTGCGCAGCAATGTTTCCTCCAGTCAATCGTGGGAATGTCTTTTAATGACCCATATTTGTAGCTGGCCCTTCCCAAATACACGTTATAATCAATTCCCAGTTAACCCTGATTGAAGCCCACCCGAGTTCGACATTTAAGGATAACGGTTATTGGTGATTGATTGCTTTTGTTAAATTTGAAGAGAAACTTTTGTTAGGAAAAATATTGAATATTTGCATGTTTTGGCTTTTACCCCCCTGAAAACATAGTGCATCCATTTGAAACAATTGAACCCATCAGTATCCTATACTTAAATGAAACAAATGACCAGACACAAGGACTTTACTTGCAAAAGGATCCACATCTGGATGTCCGGAGACACTTTATTATGTGTGGGAAAGCGGGTAACATTAAATCTGGCTGGAATAATAATTACCAAGTGAGGGAAATGTTACACCACAAAAGTGTACTAGTTATGACTTGATCGATATAAGAAATATGGCTGTGTTCAAGTTTTGCTGGGCAAATTTAATTTAAAATAATCAAGATAAATAGAAACAAGACAGACACATAAAACGCTGATATATATTTTAATTTTTTTTTAATTTTCATTTGTGATAATTTAATCACAGCAATTTCTTGCTGTAATAAACCCTATGAACATAATTTTAAAATCTTTGAAACATATATTTTTATTTTAATTAATCAAGGAAAGGAGCATTTGTATAGAAAAATTTGAATTTGCATATAAAAAAGATGCAGATATTACAGCATTTGATGGTAACGAGTTTCTCTAATTGCTTGTAAAATTTAAGAAAGAAATTAAGGGAATTATGGAAGCTAAAGAAATTCAGCAACACATCTATAATTAATAGTGTAAACAATTCTTAAGATTGAAATAATGACAATTTATGACAATTTTCTTAAACTGTGGCCCATAACTAACATGAGTAGGCAGATTATTTTATGCCTCGAAAATTCTCAGAAATTACAGCAGACGTTTAAAAACGGAAGAAAGATTAACATTATTGATTGTGAAGCAAGAAAGATTAAACTAACAATGACACATTGAAAGGAAGAAATTTTCACAGAAACGTATTTAGTTAAACTACTAATTTTATTTGTAATTTGTCTATAAACGATTACAATAATTTTGCAATGATGCAATGTGCATAAGTTTCGTATAATTTTAAACTAATTTCCCTATGAACTGTATAAATTGAAAAGTAAGATTTTTTCATTATATTAATATATTTAATAATGATTATTAATAATTATATTATAGCAGCGTCTTCAGATGTATAATAGTATCGTGCTGTTTATAATAGAAAAAGAACAATAGCTTTTGGCTTATATTCTAGTATTTTAGATTTTAGACATTTTTTTTCTTCTTCCCATTTTCTATTCAAGTGATCTTTGAGACATTTTAAGATATAATAATTTAGATACGTGAAAACTCATTGATTTATCATGATTGGTTCAATTAATTTCATTTTTGGAAATGTTTTAATTGTCAAAACATTTGAATAAATTTTAGATAGTAGCTTCTGATTTCTTTACAGTACTTTATCGAATGTTTTTTCAAGAAACACTTATAATTTGTGCAAAAGTTTTGCTCCTTGAATCCTACGAATTTTAAACAAAAAAAAAAAAAAGAAATAATGTAATTCATGATAAATTGCAGTTTCTAAATGAGAAGAGTAAAAGAAAAAGGGCAGAAGAAAAAGATGCATCGCTTAAATTGATATAAAATTTTTAAATATACTTCTTGTCTTTGTTATTCTATATTTGTTGTATTTCAGAATTTAAAATCAAGTTAATAACTCATCTGCACTTTAGAATTATTTTGATAAAATAATTTCCACACTTGTAAAAACAAATTTATTTTTCCTTTATACAATTTATCTTAAATTCTTTAAATGATAAGTTGAATTACGTATTTCTATTTGAGTATTATAAATACAAATTGCGAGAATTCGTTTGCTGAATCTAATGTCAGCAATTTTCAACAAATATTAATTAAATATTATTAATAGAAAACAATGAAAAATATGAAACGCAGTGATTATTGATGAAAATTTAATCCATGCATAAAAATATGTGAAATTATCACATTCTTAAAACGTTATAGTACACGTTAACAATAATTCTTAACATTATAATAATAAATTTACAAGCATTATACGTGATGTTCTCAGAAATTTCATATCAAGGACCCCTCTGAATCTCTGAACAAATAAGCATTGTTATGCATAAAATATTTAAATGAAATTAATTATAATCAGTATTACTGGCCAACTAATGTCTGCCATATTCAGATCATTGTCATTAAAGGTAGTATGTAAATTTAAAGCCTTTCAGCCAACGTGGCATTGTTTGTCACAGAATATTAAAGATGGCCAATTCATTGAGTGAGTAAAAATTCGTGTTTTAAAATAAAAAATTCGGAAAATAATACCAAATGCTTATTTAGAGAAAAATACAGCTTAAAAATGATAAAAACCAAGTTGGAAAGAAAATTAGAGATTAAACTAACAAACATTTGTAAAAAATTTTTTTAACATTTCTGCCCACCGAAAAAAAAATACTTTGCTTCAATCCTATATCCTATTAAGTGTCCCTAAATACAAACATGACAGCAATTTATAATTTTTCATTTGCTGTTCTGAAGATTATCTAAATAGCGCCGTAAACATGGAACTTAAAGTATAAAAGCAGAATAACAACGAGTTTTCTTCCTTTTGGCTTTTGATCTCAGTGTTATTTACATAAAAAAAGGATAATTAGGCACAACAAAAGAATTCTAGAAATAATTTGTTTTGAACTTGGGGATTTCAAATACTGGATAATTAACAAAATTGTGAGAATTCTGAAAAATATTGAGAACACTATATTTTTGAATCGTTCCTTTATTAGCCCTTCATATTCGGGAAAGTGAAAATAATTTAAAGTTTTTACAAAAACAGCTTCAAATTCGTAGCAATTTACAGAGGTTTTCAATAATACTCGTTATTGAATGTTCATTTATATTTCTAGATTGGAAATAAGTTTTTCATACTCTTTTTTATTTCTAAGCGAATACTTCTGAAACATAATTAACGATATGATCATTATCCATGTTTGCATGAAAAGAAAAACTTTTCCAGATTTCAAGTACAGAAATTTTTGCCGATTTTCAGCATTTAATTCCAGGATTATATTCTTTTATTTGAAACGAAGAGAGTCGACTCTCGGAAAATTCCCCATCTTCAGTTTTTGAAAATCCTATCATGTTTAAAGAACTTTCCTTGAAAATATATATTGGGAAAAATAATTAACTCCTTCTAACGAGTAGTTTGGAAATTTCCTCTTATTGTCAAAAACTACAACAACAACAACAACAAAACCATTTATTCAAGCAAGTGCACTGGAATGTTTAATTACTGGGGATAAATCAACGTTTCCGATCTGATGGAAGAAACAGAAAAATCTATTCACACAAATTAAAACACTTTTAAATCTCTGTATCTGATAGAATTCTTTTTAAATTGGGGGATACAGGTAAGCTACTTATATATTAAAAGCCCATTTTAAATCATCAGTACAGTTAATTTTGGAAAGGACCTCTTGACTTTGAACTACTTTTAGATGATAAATGCAACACATGAACTGGCAACCCTCTCTCAACGTCAGAGGGAGAAAGTTTGATGCCGAAGAATTTGGCTTGAACCAGACGGTTAATACATACATAACAGTTCTTCGGTGGAATCGGGTCCCCAGCCCGAAAACCCCCAGCTGCGAAGCCGAGATCTCACCACTAGTGCAGAGTGACCTACTGGAGGCTATAGAAGTTTTAAGTAATGGGTTCTAATACTTCTCTTTCTATATAATTCTATATCCAGTATTTCCATAAATATTATCTTATGGAATTTTTTCCCCATTATTAAAGCTGAAAGTATATTGAAAAAATGCAATTTTTCATGTTGAGTATTTTTACAATTAAAATTGAAGTAAATTTTCTGAAATTTTAAATTAACCTACAAGTTCACAGCTATTTGAAATAGTTTTTATCTCCACAACTTGTAAATCCGTCTATACATTTTCATCGATTCTCTTTGGAATGAGAATTAATTAATCCTTCTAATTTATATTAGTAGAATTTGTTTTAAAATAATGTCAGAGCTATTTAAAAAGTTTTTATTTTCACATTTTGTAAAAGTTTTTACTTCCTGCCGATTTTTAAAAAAAGTTATTTAGCAATCTGCAAATGAGATTTTCTGAGAAAAAAAATAAATTTCCAATTTGAAATTGTAAAATTTAAATATTTTCTTCTCATTTTCGGTGATGCATTCTTTTATGGTAATTAATCAGATTCTCGAAGACCAAATTTTTTCTTCTTTAAAATAGACATGAGTTTTTAAGAAGTCTCTTTGAAACATAGTTTGAAAAGAATGGCGAGTTCGTTCTGGTCAAAGAATTTTGGGGATCAATTTAATTACCTAGTAATAAAAAATCGCTTTTTTAATGGTTAATTTCATCGAATTGTTTGAATATTGGAAGCAAGTTTTTTCCCCTAATTCAATTAGGAAAAAAAAACTTTAGCAGCTGTTTCACAAATTTAGAAAAAAAAATGGGGCTTCTTTCTAACTGTTTTTTTAACAGGCATCAAAACAACACTTTAATCTTCAAAAGTTACAATGTTCTTTTTCCTTTTTCTATGAATTGGTTTTGTTCGGTGTATTAAACATTATAAAGGGTAGCTTAAAATTAACGCAAGATTTCAGTTTGCCACCATTCGTGTAGTAATTCAACCCTATTAAGATAGTTGAGAGCTGAGAGTCTAGGCTTATTAAAAATTGAACACACACCCTCTAATTAAAGAAGAAAGTAAGACATTTTATCAGATATTTATATATTTTATCTTTATTTTTCGTTTTGATAACAATTTTACAACAAATTCTATTTATTTCCTTAAGATAAATAATGTAAACTCTTTTCTTTGCTATCAAAGCGTGGAGACGTTAAAAGAACCCCCCCCATTGCGACACAAACACCTCATGATTAAAATGTTACTAATCACGTCCGCTGTTTATTTATTCTTCCGTTCAACAACTCTACCTGGGAAATCTATTTAATCTCTCAAAAGACGTGCACGTACAAACGATCCTATCTATCTCTTTAAAAAAGTTCCTTCGAAAGTAGAGACCACATTTAAATACACAACTATTTGAAGTGGCTCCGAAATACAACATGCTGTTCACCCATTTTTGTTTCGGATCGATTCTCTGAGGAATGCAATTAATGACCCCTAAATAAACAAGGTTACCTAAAAAAATTATATTTCGAACTCTGAAGTGTACTCATTCGTTTCCATTTCCGGTATTCGCTTCCGGAAATGCACCCTCTTGTTTGGGAGGGTTCGACTCCAGGAGGACTCCTCATTCATGCTTTAAGAGTCCTATCACGTCTGAGAAACTTTTCCCGCAAATATATTTTGAAAAATGATTAGTTCCTTCCTGTGCGAAAGAGTTTGGAAATCCCACATCGTTTGCACTTCGACAAAAGAAAACTGCATTTTTAGAGGCGAGTGCATTCGGAATGTTTAAATTCGGAAAACAAATTGTCGTTTCGATTCGATGAGAGAAAGAAATATCTATCTTTCTAACCGGTGCAGAAATGGTTTGGATTTCTTTCTCTTTTTTTCAGTGCAATTTCAACGAGTGGTACCAGAAGTTTCAAATAATTTTAGGTTCAAGTACTTCCCTTTTGTATAACTAAATGGTTTTACTTCCCAAACAAACAGGCATTGAAATGAATTGTAGAATAAGGTTTTATTTTGGTGCCATTTTTAGCGTCTTTGAAAAATGTCACTACAAGTAACAAGTTTGAAGAATACCTGCTCTATTTCAAATTAAAATGGCAAATATGACTTTATAATTTTTCAATAAAATACTATCCAATATTTATTTATATGAATTTTTAATGATTATTTTATAAAAATATGTTAGCAATGTTACGGATGTTTTTATCTTACATGTTATATAATCCTTTCGATCTTCCATGCATAATATTTAGAAACTTAAATCTGACTTACCTTTATGTTTTTTGTTGCTTAAAATGGAATTTTCTTACGAAGATTTGGCGCTTACAGTAGCATAAAAGTGTATGCTATATTATAATTTTTTACTTTGTAATGGAAGTAGAAAAATACCAAGAGTAATAATAAACCGACCAATTTAAAAAAAAAAAATAGTTCAATGCTGATTATATTGTTATAAAACTTGGTAAATTAAAACACAAATAAATAGATTAATAAATAATTGAATAAATATAAATGAATATTAAAAAATTGAATAAATAGAAATAAAAGATAAATAATTGAATAAATATAACTGAATAATGAATAATGGAATAAATAAATATAAATAAATAAATAAATAAATATAAATAAATGAATAATTGAATGAAAAGACCGCTGTGACGGCAACATTGTTGCAGTAGTCCAGTCTCAATCCATTACCGGTGACGGTATAACTCTCCCCTAAGACAACGATAATAACGACTCTGCATCCATGGGAGAAGCCAGCCTTCCCTCCCCTTTGTGTAGCCTCCAGGTTGGAGACAAACAGTCCCTATGGCTGAAGATTCTAATCTTTTTTCCGAGGTACCCTCTCTGGGGGGATACAATTGAAGTTAAAACTTCGAAAGGTTAAAATCATAAATTCATGATTTGTTAAAAAAAACATTATACAATTTTTATTATTAAAAAAATTTATGCGCTCTTTAAAAATCCTTATTTGTTGAGGACTAATATCACAAATTGGTCTAATTGAGAGAAGTTAGTAACTAACTAAACCTGATGTTAATGAATTTCCATTTTACATTTGGAAGTCAAGATATTATAGATTTATAAATAATAACAATACCACATCTCAATAAAAAATTTTGAAAGATATGCTAAATTGCAATTAGTTGATTGCAGGGCGGATTGAAAAACTGTGCGAAAAGATGACATCGTAGAATTTAGAGCAACATTCAAGAAAAAGATATCATTTTAAATGTTTCCTTCTTTATATAAATTAATTCAGAATAATTGGGTAGGTTCAGAATAGCTACTATGTAACTAAATGGTGGGATTTTGTTCTAACAAATAACTTGTTTCCTTTCTTAATCACTTGCATATAAGAAGAAGAATAAAAATTTCCCCTTCCCCATAAAAATTATAACGAAATATGAGACGGAAAATTTTTTGTGCTATGCCATGACAATGTAGCAGGAAGGAAAGTTGAAACATACGATATAAATATTTCCCATATAATCTGAGGAGATGTCTGATCGCCCCTTCAAATTCAGACGACTTTCCGGGCGATTTCGAAAAGAGTTCGTCGGGCCTCATTTGTTTCTCGGGTACCTGTCGAATTACCTCGAGGGATTCAGAGCAGCCTCAATCGTTTGACGAACGCATCATTAATTTCATGGTCATTAGGATCTTGCTTCAGGCCAAAGGAGCAGTTTCCACTAAATTGCTTACACTCTCTCTTCTATTGATACAAATGATAATCCAACGCGCTGAGTTTTCACGAGTAATTGGACATGTCACTCATAAGCTTCGGAAAAGTATAAACGATCTGCTTGCTTCTGATGCAAGATGAAGAGAGATTCTTTGGTGTATTGCTTATGTTCAGAAGCAGATAATTTCAAGGGTTGTCTCAGCAAAGCCGAAATAAAAATATAGCATTATGTTAAAATATTATCTGATTGGAATTATTAAAAAAAGGGTGTTTATTTTTTTATATTTAAAAGAAGGTAAATTCCTTTCGAACAATAGTGAATTTTGCTAAAACACAGAAGAAACGTTTCCACCTTATATTTGTATAAAATTTTATCCCTTTTAATTAAGTTTTTATAACAGAATAAATTATTAATAATAATTATTTTTAACGATTATTTTAATAAAAATTATTCATCTCTTATTAATTTGTTTGTTAAGAATTGCTCCCTTCAATATTATTAATTTTAACGTAAATTTCTTTAACTTTTATTCTTATATCTCTAAGTCTAGTTAGTATAAATTTTGAGCTGTAAGGGTAGCGCTTCTTTCCCGTGATCTGGGCGTTCCGGGCTCGAATCCCGGTTCAGGCAAAGTGGTTATTCTGTGTTCTATCTGTAAGGTATATGAATATACCCCCTGTAAAAAGGGGCTGTGGAAGCGACTGTGATGAGTGAGTAGAAAGGGTCGTACTCTTGGCCCTAGTTGCCGCTACTTCAAAACAAGAGATGCTCCTTTCGGCTTAAAACTTTCTGATGCCTCGGCAAAATTTGACCATGGCAAGTGTCATTACTAACAACAGACTTTTTGAAACAAAAACGAAAATTTAAAAAGAAAATTCTTTTGAAGTTATAAGTTTGAAACACACAGATACATATAAAGGATCAAGATAATATTTTTTATTGGTAAATTTATCATTGAATCAAAAAATTTAAATGGAACAAAGCTTTATAGATTTTAAGAAATTACATTATAGCACTGTTGTAAGACCATAACATCTTTAATTCACCTTTTAAAAAATTTCTGAAATAAGAACAGATTAATAATTTTTCTGTTTTTTGGCCACAAAAGGAACTAAATTTGTTATAAAAGGCTAACTTTTTCAAATAATAGTGTTATATGTCTACTGTTCAATAAATTCAAATTTGTTCAATTATGAGATTAAAATATTGCACTTTTTGGCATTACTTACAATAATAAATTTGATATCTGTTATTCCTTGTCTTATTATCATCTATTACCCATCTAAAGCAAAACATTAATACGCCCGGGTGCTTCAAAGCTCAGCCAAATTTCGTTCACTGAAAGTTCAGTTCAAAATAACAGTCAAAGGCACATAATTTGCTACGCCACATATGAATTTATTTTAAATTAAATATCAATGAATATTAAAAGCCTAAATTATACCAAAATTTTCTGAAAAATTCGAGCATTGATTTTAAAAATCATATCAAGGTTTATCAATGGCCTGTCCTAATATGAATTATACCAGAATATTCCTGAAAGATATTAGGAAAGTCGAATTCCAAATTTTAGATTCGGATGAATCTTTTCTAAAAATTTGCCTGCAAATCGAACCTGAAGTAAATCTTATTATCCTCTTTCAAAGAGTTTTAATTAATCGAACATAGGTTGCTCACCTGCTGGCACTATCTTGATGACGCAGGGCTCCCTCTGGCTGCCAATGTTGTTTCTGCCCCAGCAAAGCAGGATGCCATACCCAGCCTTGCTCTGGGGCGAATAGCTGAACACCCCATGGGGATAACCCTTGCTCCAGTTGCTGAGCACGATCGTCTGCAAGGTGGTGTTAAGGGACCACCTATAGGAGATGTCTTGGGGATCAGCTTCGACATCGCACGTGACGTTCACATTTTCGGTTACAGATATTCCATATATTCTGGGTTCTGATGACTTGCAGATGGGAGCAACTGTGGAAGAAAATGGAAACGATTATTAAAAATGTTAACAAATTAAATACGTATTTCTGAATGATATTGCATACCGATGACTACTTGTAATAAATGTTCGCCTACTTGAAATAAATGATACATTTGCAAGTCAAATCTTCAATTCGAGTGATTTGCTAGTCAGTATAACGAAACGGTATCTTCGCCAATTTGTTGTAACTAGTTTAATTATTCATTATTGAAACTATTTGCTTTATGATTTAAGTAAAACAATTTTTAAGGAATCTTTTGAAGTTTTTTTTAGCATTAAAGAAAATTTCTTGAATGATTTTTGTGGATTCTTTCTATTTATTAACATGTAATCAAAATATATAAAATATTCGATTAAAATATAAGTAAAATAAAATGAAAATGTAAACGGAATATAGTTAAGAATAATTGTAAGTTTGCGTTATTTTTTTATTATACTAAATTCTTTGAATCTATTTGATATCCATTTTTCTATATTTTGATAATTTTACAAATATATTTTTATGCAATATTTTCAACAATACTTTAGACCACGAAATTGCAAAAATTTGCATTCTTTCTATAAATACGTAATTGCAGGCTCTAAAATTGTTATGGAATGGAACGTATATTTTTATCATCTTTTGTAATTATATGATGATTGTTTCTAATTATGGTCTTTAAAGTGATAACTTTTAATAATGATCTTTATGATATTAAATCTGATAAGGTGATATGGCTGTGATAAACCTGATAAGGTGATAAACCTGATATGCCGAAATATTATGTTTGTCGTTCTTCAATTTTGTTTTAAGAAATTTGCAACCTAGTTAACATTCTGTTTAGCAACCTAGTTAAAATCTGTCTTAAAATTTTATTAAAGAAATCAATCATTCATTTTTCACGAGGGTACTTTACTGTGAGCCAAGCGAAAGCGAAAAATAGCCAAATAATAAAGAATTCCGCCAAATATTTTAGCGAATTTTAGCTTGCTCCCAGCTAATGGAAAAGTACATACACGAGGAAGAAGCAAGCGAAGTTTAAGGTTAAGTGTAGTTAATTGTTGGTGGACGATAGGCCTATTATGCAAATGTAATGTCATTTAATATTTCCATAAGTGATTTCAAGTACATAATATAGTGAGCATATGTAAAGCTGCTAAAAAATAATTTAAATGCCTATCGTATTTTGATATTTAAAAATGTGTTGAGGAAAATGAAGAAATTAAGAATATCAAGTAAAAAACTTTTGATTTAAATTAAATGCAAATAAGATTCCTGGTGATCCAACCGATAGCAAAATATTTTAAGTTTCATCATCATAAACAAGCATTCCCATTAAAAAACAATTACGCAAATAATAATTTATTCATTATATAAATAAAGCTCGGAATGATACTTAAATCATTATATTTTATTCTAATTTTTTAAATCTAACATAAGGAAGGGAAAAACAATTTCGGCTGTAAACTTAAATTCATACGTTATTTTTGGAAGCATATGATACAAAGATCAAGCTGTAATGCATCAAAGGTAAATAAAAAAGACGTATTTCTATCCGTTCTTTCTTTTCTCTTTCTGAACTCGTATTTCCTGAGATGACATTCGAAGTATAAATATCACCCCTCCCTCCTCCATAATCATAAAATGTACTTGCTCCATTATTTACAAGATAATTTTTTTAACTCTTACCACATGACAAAATAGCTGAGAAAAACGGATAACAAATGTAGACAATTTTCTTTTACTTCTCACATGTTTTTGGCACCCGCGATGACAGAACTGTTATTCTTTTTTTCCTGGGAGATGTACTCGAATGTTTCAAGGATACCGCTTTATCAAAGTTACTACTTTGAAGTAACTAAGATATAAGGTTAGTGTTAGAAAAGGAAAGGAAATTTCCAGCTGAAAGAAATCTGGTATTTTCAGTTAATTATTTACAGAAAATGAGAAACATTTGAAATGAAGATATTTTCTTTTTCATTTAAAGTGTAATTATAAAAATGATCAAAGTATTAATATAATTATAAAATAGAATTTGAGCGAATTATTTTTGCTTACTATTTTAATATTTTCCTAGTTATTTATTTATTAAATTCTGAAATGTGACTGATTTTTTTAATCGACTGCCTAAATGCTATGAGTAGTTCTTTCAATTTTTTAAGAATGACCTTGAGAAACTGAGAAAATTGTCTTGAATATATAGGAAAAGCGGAGCACAGAGATCATGTTATATGGCGTTTGGGGGTTCGTGTAGATTCCGAGTTGATAAAACAATCTCTCGAAAATCACAGGGTATTTATTAACAGAAATTTCTAGAAGATGCCGGAAATTACAACAATTACGCAGTTCCAATTCAGCTAAACACAGACGTCTCTAACACATCAGACAGATAACAGCTTCTTTGTATTAGATTAACACTCTAGTCTTCAGTACTCTCCAAACATACTATTTTTTCTTGCAACGTTCATGGAGTTCCCTCCAGTGATGGGTTACCTCTGGTCCTGGTGGATGTTAGCTGAGGTCTGGCTGGAGCTCAGCTGACTTTGACTGTTTCCTCCTCTTGATGGTCCAAATCTCCCAGGTCTATTGGTCAATCGGGCAGTGATATTTAGACCTGATTTGGCGTGAAAATCAGGGATTTTAGCAGAGATTCTAGAAGCCTTTATCACTCAGTAATGGTCCTAGAATTTAGACAATGGAATTTTCCAGAACTATCTATTTTTCGCAAAATCTCGCCAAAAGGTTACCAAGTCGTCAAATCACTGGAAAGGCCATTTTTACGTAAAATGCGTGAATACACGATTTTCGATATTAATCTGTGTATTTCAGTTCTAGTTGAGATATTTCAAAATGAATACAAATATTTACAGAAATATTTACAAAATTTGAAACAATATGTATTCATTTAATGCTATTTTATTATTCATGATTTTACAATAAATTTTAAATCATGATTTTACATGATTTATAATTTATTTGATATGTTTTTTTAATCTGTTTCAGAAACACGATATATAAAACTTTTTTTATTTAAACGCTTATTCGTTATACATAGGATTTTCGTTATGCCATATTATTTAAATGACATTAATATCCTTAAATAATATCGCATAAACTAAATTGCTAAATCATAAGATGTATCATAGTTTGTTTGTTTTTATATTTCTATTATAATATTATTGAAAGATTTGATCTGTTTCATTAGAATTCATCTCAAGGAATTGATCTGCTTCATTCATAATTGTGACATTGCAGTAATAATGACGGTGTATGGAAACTTTGTGCGCTTTAGTTACCATCTGAAGATGCTTCATCACGTTTCTTGGAAGTTAAT
>JAOUZG010016999.1:3491245-3506083 GCA_026289955.1 Argiope argentata | reverse complement strand
TTAGAAAACATATTTAATGACAGATTTATCAGGGAAGAAACTGTTGCAATTATAAAAAAGCAACTGACCTTAATTAGTAAAAAATAGATAAGTTTTCATAATTATAATTGCGTTGTTTGTTACGGTGAGGGCTGTGATATTTCGCACGTCCGCCAACACATCTTCATAAGAGAACGTTACGTGCATGTTTAAGACCTCAGAACGCACGCGTTCAATCGATTCCTCTCCATTGGGCCGTTCGTGACTAGTTTTTGAAGATGAGCTGGAAAATGATGTGAAAAGGGAGGAATAGTTATAGAAAATCAATTTCGAGCCAAACTTGTTTATCCTCGGTTCACGAAGAATCTGATCTTATAGCAAACATAATGGGAGCTTTATGCACTGATCCACTCAAATAATTGATTAAATCGACAAGAATATTTGGCTCCCTTCGGCCCTCACGTGAAGGAGATGTGCCTCAAGGAGATCATTAAATTGCACGTTAAGCGTTTGTTAATGCCTTCACGTGCTAAAACAGAAACTTATTTGAGATCGTTTTCCTTTTCGTTAAGTTAATGCGCCGACTTAACTAAAAATAGTTACTTTTTTAAAGATTTTGAAGGAGAAATAATCCTAAAAGTACTCATTGAAACTCCTCAGGGAAATAACAGATTTTGGGATTAAATCCGAGAGGTAGTTTAAACAGGTCAGTAAAGATATTCTATTTTAAAGGTAGATTTCCAGAAAAATAAAAAATTGTCATTTTTCTTACGTTGCTTCTTATTCATACTTATAAAAGGATATACTTGCAGATCATTAAATCTTTTTTTAATCCAAAGAAACAAAATGGTTTCGAAATGTTCTTTTACAAATCGGACAAATAAATTTCAAAATGTTTTTATTGGTTTTGCTAATTTAGAACATTATTTTTCATTGTTTTTACTCCTTAAATTTTTACTTTTCGATAGTATGATTTTTAAAATTTATAATTTTTAGAATTTAAAAAAATATTTTTTGAAATATATCCCCTTTTTGGCATTTCCACCAATATTAAGTCCCTATTAAGAATCAAGTAAAATGTATGTTAATTGGTCTTTTTGTGTGTACCCTTAATCAACAACAGTTTGTTTCACCAAGATATAACGAATTTAGCACAAACCTACTTTAAAGGGTGATAATTTCCCTTATAATATTTTTAAAATTCTATTAAGAATTTTAATCAACCAAGAAATAATTGTAATTTTCATGCTTTTTTATGAGAATTTCAGAAAATATTATTTCACAAAATAGATTTTTACGTCATTTTGAAGTTTGATAAATGGCGAAATAATAATCTTTTCGTGATAAATTAAACTTGATTTGTTATAAATATTTTATCAAGAATGAAGTTTTAGTGTATACATTTTTATTAATTTTGGAAATTTTAAAAGTAAATATTTGTTTTAAGTTGTAAAAATTAAAAGTATTTCGTCATTTTCTTGCATTGTTGAAACCTCTAAAAGAAATATTTTGCTGATAGCCTGCGCAGTAGGAATCAGAGAGTGAAATCATAATGCCGTAAAATACAATGTTTAACTTGAAATGAAATATCTGGAAATTAAAAGTTTTGCTGACTAAATGATTCTGTAGAACACAATTATATTCTCATCTTATCTTCCGTTAGATTAATTCAAATGTCAATTTCCTGTTTTGTTAAGGTGAATAATAAATGCCAAACTATACGGAAGAGATTTTATTTAAAGTAACAAAATTTTAGATGAGCCATTAGTCACAATATAAAACATAGTAAACGAAAAAAAACAGGGAAAACTTTAAATAAAAATTTTTTTTTACAGAAGTACAAATTAACAGGATATTAAAATAAGTTAAATATGCACTGACAAAATATATGACTTATATTTATTTCAGGGCTTTCTCCAATGGAATAAGTTGTCAAAATTTTTGAAAATAACAAAATTTATATATTTAAACAAAGAATTGTACGAATAAGCAAATAGGTGACCTGTTTTTTATAATCAAAATAAAACAAAATATGGATTAGTATTGCTTAATAATAAAAATGATTATCTTTAAATATCAAATATCAGTTCTGTTTGTATTTTAACCAATAATAAAGGATCTAAGTAATAAAACACCAGAATCTTTTTTTAAATTATTGAAATAACAAATATGTAAAGCATTAATAACTTTAAAAAGAAGAAAAAAATATTTTTTTTACTTTCAATCAATTGGATATTCAGAAATAAATCATTTTTCTTTCCGAAACTAATGTATCAAAAAATTTTTTAAAAATTGATTAAAATACTTATATTTCCACACTGATCAGGTTTGTAATCAACATGGAAAACAAGCACACACACACACACACACACACACACACACACACACACACACACACACACACACACACACACACACACACACCCACACACACACACACACACACACACACACACACACACACACACACACACACACACACACACACTTTTCTTGCGGTGGTCCGGGTTACTGGACTTTTTTTATGATTCTTTGCTTAGATTGGACTTCCCTAGGTGTGCTGAAGTTGTGGCATTTGCAGAGGACCTTTTCTTGCTGATTAGTGCCAAACACTGAAACTGAACTCGAGGCGTATGGTAATATATGTGTGTCAAAAGTTGTGCACTGGTCTAATACAAACAAGGTTACATTTAATTCTGAAAAATCAAATATTATTATTTTCTCTAAGAAAAGAAGAATAAATAACACAAATATTTATATGGACGGCAATTTCTTAAAAAGCGTTAGTGAAATGCATTACCTAGGTGTGATCATTGATAGAAAACTTCGTTGGAAAGCACATATCACTGACTTGTTCAAAAAAGTTAGTGTTGTTCTAAATTCGCTAGCAAGAATGGCCAGAGTAACCTGGGGTATTGGTTCAAAGGCTCTAAAAATCATTTACGAAGGAGCAATAATACCTTTGATGACCTACGCTTCGCCGGTTTGGGTCGACACCTTGTCCTTTGAATACAACAAACGAAGTTTAAAGACGGCTCAATGATTAATTGCCTTGAGAATAATCAAGGGCTTTCGTACGATTTCTTATGAAGCATCTTGCGTTATCGCGGGCATTATACCAATCTGTTTGAAGATTCAAGAAAACACTGAAATCTACTATAGCATTAAACTGAAACCTCAGAATAAAATAGAACCGGAACTCACCCCTGAACACTGGATACACCCTGCAAAATTTATTTCTCTCAAACAAGATATTAATAAGGAGTATTGCATAAATTTTTTTACTGTTGGTAGCAAAATAAATAATAGTACAGGTTGTGCTTTTGTAACTTACCATGCTGATACCGAAATTAAAAATAAGAAACTTAAATTACATTCTAATTGTTCTAATAATCAAGCAGAGGCTTATGCTATCCTACAGGCTCTAAATTGGATCTCTTCTTCTGACAATTTTTTTATAGGAACGTTAATATCTGTACTGATAGTCAAATACTTATATTTAACCTTCAGAAAAAAAAATGCCATTCGGAAATAATAGAAAAAAATCGTCGTTTAATTTTAAGTTTATATGAGAAAAATTATAATATTGGCATTCAGTGGATCAGGGGTCCCGCAGGAAATCGTGGGAATGAAAGAGCAGACGAGCTTGCCAAGTCAGCGGCTCAATCAGACCTTCAAATCTGTTATAAAAAGGTTCCAAAGAGTTTTGTTTCAAGACAGATACAGGAAAAATTGTCGACTTGTGGCAGAAAGACTGGCTTTCTACTCAAAAGGGGGAAATAACTAAGAGATTTTTTCCATCTGTTCAAGAAAGATTAAAGCAAAACCTTAATCTCTCGTTTATACTCACCCAAATTGTATCTGGACACTGCAGAACTAAAGCATATTTATTCACATTCAATCACGCGAACTCCCCTCTATGCTCTACCTAAAAGAACTTCAAACTATTGATCACGTTTTATTCTTCTGCCCTCAGCTTGACTCTCTTCGATATGAACTTTACAAACAAGTTATAATAAGTGGACTAACGTGGCCTCCAAATCTGAAAAATTTACTTACACCTGAGTACTTTGTGCAGTTCCTTGAATTTATACACAGTATTCCTTTTCTAAATTTTTGAACTTGTTATCTGTTTTTATCTTTGTCTGTCACTTATTAGGACACTTTGATTATTATTTTTTTTCTCTATGCATCTTTAGCTGAATGTAACTGATTGTGGATGCATGTAGTATGACTTGAGTCATGGAGCATGCTGCAAATAAAATTTTATATTTAACACACACACACACACACACACACACACACACACACACACACACACATATATATATATATATATATTTGTTTTCCTCACGATTTTAAATAAAAATTCACATATTTTCACTGCGTTTTTGCATTTTTATTAATGTTAAAAGGAATCTCCTGTATAATCAATTCAAAGGATGAATAATTATTTATATATTTTCTGAACAACTTAATTTTTTGTGATATAGTTAATGTTATATTTGTGAAGCAATTATTGTGTAACTCTAATACACGCAATATTATTTTCATATTCATCTTCTGTGAAAAATATTTCGATACATAGCCTATATCCTAATGCTACTGATAAACTTATAAATGCTGTATTTTATAAAGGTATAATGTGATATTGTGAAAATAGAACGTGAATACTAAATAATTACGTTTTACTAGCTGATACATAAAACCAGCGATGCGCGAAATAAATTTCTTTAAAAATTCCCTGAAAGTTTTTAGTATACGCCAGACTCTGAAATTGCATTAACACACGCATCCATTTTTTACCAAATGGAGATAACCACTTGACTCACACATAGTTGTACTTCCAAAATGGAATACCGCTTGCATTAATCATATTGATGTGTTGATGAAATACTGAATAGAGTTAAGTTTCACTGTAACTAAACTATTCATGCAATGAATCGGAAATATTCCGCCAAGTCTCGGCCTAATTTATCACCTCCATTCATACTTGGTAAGTTATTCACAGATAGTTAGTCCACAATTATGATAAACATGGTTAAAGCGCCCCAATACGTGGCGCTCTCTGTTTCAAAGGAAAGGGTTAACTCAGCAATTTTGTATGAAGTTTAATTTCAAATGAAACGTGTGAAGTTTATATTGATCACATTTCTAAACACGCTGAATATCGATCATTGTTCGTAGTGAGTTGTATAATTTGTAGGGTTAAAGATGATTCATAATGGGCATGTAATATATTAGTTCTCTACAAGATAAATCATTGGTTCAGAAGCTACTAAATATAATATGTATCTATTATAGGAAGATTTTTTTAAAAATCTTAATCAATTAAAATTAACAATATTCTTTTTGTTATTAATAATTCTCGAAATCTTTATTTAATTTATTTATTTACTAACAATGCAATAAAACTATTTATAAAGATACCAAATTAAACGTAGTACTGATGTTTTTTCTTGTATTTTGATAGTGGAGACATTTTTTGATTAATTCTTAACGATGGAGTTTTTGATGAGATGTCTTGTCGCTGGCGTCCTGGCCCAGAGGTAGAGCATTTTCTTCATGATTCCAGTCAGGGCATGGTTGTTCTTCTGTGTACTATCTGTGAGGTGTATTGATGTGCCCCCTGTAAAAAAGGGCTGTGAAAGTGAATGTTATGCGTGTGTAGCTAAGTTGTATTCTTGGCCTTAGATGGCGCTACTTCAAAAACAAAAGACATTCATTCGGCTTAAAATCGCTGACTTCTGCCATCGCGCTTGTCCATGGCAAATTCCATTAGTAACAACAACAAATTATTGTTACTGCTTTACCAAAAAATTTCAATATGGTGATTCTCTTCAGTTATTAAAAACTGTAAACAAAAAAGTTTTAGTTTCTTTAATCTGAAAATACATTTTGCTAATGGATTAAATAGCAGGGCTAAAATATTGAGAATAATTCTGTATATTTTGGTGATAAATTATTCCAATATCATTTTTAATAATAAATACTATCCAATTCGACTTTCTTAAAAAAGAAGTTTAAAATAAGCAGAGTAATAAGGCTATTAAATATCATGACATCAATCAAGATTTTATGTCTAAAAATAGTCCAATGAAAGAATTAACAAAATGAAATACCATAAAAATTTTTTTTATCTTTTTCAAATATAACACATATTTAGTATGAACCAGTGTTCAAAGCTGAATTGCGTTGAATAATTGAAATTTCAATTTTGGACTTTCAAAGCCGAGAAGAATGTAAAATTTGTATTCGAACTCCAAGTTAATTACTCTAAATAAATTTGGTTTATTTAGCTTCAAAGAATAGTCTAGAATGGAATATTTCATCTATATCTTTAAATTTAAGCGAAGCCAGTTGTAATGCAGATAACCATATGTTTGAATGTAGCTTTTGAACTGATTTCAATTTAATTATAACATTTTCGTAGAAAATTAATGATTTTCCTTATCGTCTGATCTCAAATAAAAAATTGTAATTCTTGTTTTAATGTTATTACTTCTATTCAACATATGCTTTCCTATTCTTGGTCAATTTCTTTTTCCTTTTTAAAATATGAGAATGTCACATTTTCTCCTCAGAATTTATTTTCATGCTTTCTTGTTTGACATTCAGGCATCCTGAAATTGTTTGTTGATAAAATCTATATTACCGAAAGAGTTGATTGATTTTGATTATTACATAAGTCGCTATAAATATTGATTTTGAAAGTAAAAACAAAGTTTAGTTATTAACTTATATAAATGCACAATGGCGAATAACGAATGAGAAGAGGGATTGAGACTCAATTCATTTTCCAAATATAGAAAAGTTCCGAGATCTTTGAAGGAGAAAGGAACCTTGACAGAGTAGAAATTTGCTTCTCTGCAGATGTGATCTTTTTCATATAGCTATTATGATTACTAATCGAGAGCAATACAGAAAATACTTTTCATAGTTGTTTGAGATATACAGAGTATTTATAAAAAGATAAACAGACTTTGCATGCTTTTTAAAAGAAAACAATATAAGTCTAATTTTTCATCAGAAATCAAATATAAAAATTTAAAGTTTTAAATTTATACAATTATAAGTGTTCAGCATGATCTCAAAGAGAGAGAGAGAGAGAGAGAAGGATAGCTAGACAGAAGAACAATTTTTTCTGCAGGCCTCATAGTTTTTTCTGCAAGTTTGATGCGATGTTTTGAGTATTTCTAGGCATGATCAGAATAAGGTATAACAATATTCGATTTTCGTAGATGGTTCTACATCAAACAGCAAATATTGTTACAATTATCTGACTATTATCTGACTTTGTCGAAGTTTCAAGGCGTCATATTAAAGATATTGAAAAAGCATGGAATGTACGACAATACCATTGTGATATAGTTCTTTTTTAATATCATTTGTTCCTTACAATAAACACCTGATGCTTTGTTGGATTTGAACTTCCTACTGTCATTTGCTTTTTCTGAAATACAAGACAGTGTTTTCTTTTCTTTTCTTTTACATGTCTGTCAAAGATAGGAGGGTGTTTATTTTTTTCAAATAAGATATTACTTTGTTTAAAACGTTTAGAAATGTTTACGTCTGGAAATGTTGATAGGATTTGTCAACAGTCCTGAATAGTCTCTCTCTCTCTCTCTCTCTCTCTCTCTATATATATATATATATATATATATATATACATATATATATATATATATAAAACGTATATTGATATTTTTATTCCTATCTTTTGCAAAACGAATACGATTTTGATGCTTAGTTTATTTATCTACCTATATTTATATTTAATGGTGAACGTATCAATATAAAAGCATATACAACATCAGAGCATAAGCTGTCTAAAAAATAACTACAGGTTGTTAAAGTAATGAATGTCATTCTAGATGAAAGCACATAATACTTAATAAACGGTTTTTCGTCTTCGTCGATTCATTGCAATATATATATACATACATCAGACTATATTTGTCTATGCAATCTTACGAAATCCAATGTAAAACAAAATTCTTCATGAATGAAATTTGATTTAGATAATTATATTCATAATTGTTCATACCAGAAATATTAAGCTAGTATGTTGCTAAAGTTAATACACCCGCTAAGATTAGGATTAAGACAGAAATAACTGTAGCTTACAGTGGACTCTGAGGATCCTTTCATCTTCTACTGTCATCTTTGGCAAAGCAGGGTTGGCCGATTTGCAAAGCAGCCTCTTTCCGTTGTCCCTCGGCGTAGCAGTGAATAAAAGGGTACTGAATGTGACATTCCCTGCTTCTCTCATGATTTCTGAAACACCTGCAGTTATCTTGTGTCCGTCCAGCCACCAGGTGGTGAGGGCACGGGGGCGGGACCCTCTCGTTTCGCAGGTGAACTCGTGCTCATCCCCAGCGAGGAGCACTAAGGGCATTCCCTGGATCCTGGCTTCCGTCGGCAGAACTAAATGAAGAAGGAAAAACTTTTAATTCGTCTGCAGTCATTACAGAAGACATTAGTTGGCGTCAAAATTTAAATTTCATCTTCGTATTCCCAAAAAGAGAACATTTTCATACAATATCGTTTGAAAATACGAAGATGGTAACACAAAAAGGTTGCTTACTCAAAACAGTATCGAGAAAAATCAGGTTCAGGTTTAGAAGTTAAATATAAAAATGAATGCACACTGCAAAAAGTTTAAATTAAAAAAAAAATACAGCCAATTTTTTAAACTTCAGAAAGCTTTATATTGTTTTCACTGCCTTAAACTTAAAATGATATTTGAATAGTTACAGAAATCGAATAATTATACGAATCGGTACTTATCTTTGATCTGCATCACGGGTGCTTCTTTTCATTCCTATGATGAACGTGATTGTGACATCATACCTATGTTATGAAGTGTATTCTTCCAAGGTCTGATGTTTTAATGAAATTATTTATAACTCTCTGAAGAGGATTCTTATAACTTGATATTCTTGAAATAATTTAAACAGGATACTAATGACTTGATATTTCATAGTGTATAATAAAAAAAAATTATTTAAAACTTTGCATTTTATATCTGTATTATTTTTTGTCTTTGCCGTTGAATAAATCAAACAAGTAATATGTTATCATGATAAGCCAAACTCCTCTATATGTATTTATTACTATGAGGATGAGATTAAGACATATGGAATACGATACATCAGTATCATCAATCATTGCCTACTTGCCAGAATTATAGTAGCTAAACAGGTGCTAATACCAATCAGATTCAAGAATCTATTTGTAAGATTTCATTATGACAGTTAGAAGGAAATTGGAACAATTTTAATGCAATTATGAATTTTGCTTGGACATTGTGTATGGATAATCCGATATAATTTGCCTTAATTGTTGAAGGAAACAACTAAATAATATGTTATCAGGATGACCCAAACTCTCCTGCATGAATTATAACACAATAGATCAAAAGAATATAGAATGCCATATACTTATTCCATTGATCCTTGTCTATTCTCAAGAATTATAGAAGTCAAACAAATATTAACACCATTCAGATTCGATTGAGGGTCACGGTACGAATCTGTGAAGCTAGGACCAGTAGCTGAGTAACCACTACACCAGAAGTCGACTTCGGTATCGTAGATGTTATCTGGCTTATGAAGCTAGCGCCACAGTACTCCCCCACCAGTGAGTCAGCGGAGGGACGAACGATTTTTATAGCGCCAAGTGTTATGGCGAGTTGCTGCTTTTCTTGAGTCAATTGAGTCTGATGGCTTTGCTTTTGCTTCCGTCAAGTGTGTCTAACGACTTTGCTTTGCTTGCTTGCTTGAAGTGGGGTTGGCGGCGTTGTTTGCTGGCGTCAAGTGAGTTTTGACGAATTTGTTTGTCTTTGCAGCGGGTAGATGGCGCCACAGTTGTGTGAGGTAGCGTAGTTGACTTTTGGTATAGTGGTTATGTTACTCGGCTACTTGCAATAGCGCCACAAATCCATTCGTCTTACACGGTAAGCTTTCACTATGTCATATAGAAAAAAAATTAGAATACCTTCTTTAATGTAATTATGGTATCGTTCCATTGAAATGTATAATAAAGATTATTTTCACCAGTAAAGTGTTTTTAACACCACGATCAAGTTTTCTAGCTTGTATTTTTGCCGTATTGTGCTATTTTTACTTTGAACAATTTTGGGGTTAAAATTTCTTTGTCCATGGTCTGACAGCCGATGTTCAAAATTTGTAAGCAATATTTTGGTGCATCATGTGTTATAGTTTCTCTTTAAATAAATGCTTGTTTAATTTCTTCTAATGAAACAACGGAGGAAAGAAAGAGAATCTGTTCGAAAATAAAAATAAAACTAGTAGGTACTCCATAAATTATCAGAAACTATGTTGTAATGTTTCCTGGAAGGGCAAACTAATTTCAGTGTCATCGAAAAAAATGTGATAATTTATTACATCTAAAATTTTTACTAAATATTCTATTACATGATAGATATAATTTTAATGATGATGTCGTGTCCGCTTTTTACCGCGGAAAGAGGGGTGCAGTAGCTTCTGAGGGTATGAACCCCTGATCACCCGAGGTCAGAAGTCTGACTTCTAGCTGATATGAAGATGAAACACACACACAGTCGCTTGCACAGCCCCTTTTGACAGGGGGGCACATTCACACATCTCACAGATAGCACACAAAGGAACAACCATGCCCGAACCGGGACCTCCAGAACACCAGGTAGACGCGCTACCTCTGTGCCAGCAAGCCGGCTATAATTTTAATAAAAGTATTGAAAAATAAGTCAAATGAAAAACTTCCATTCCAGAATATCTATTAGGTTCATTTGTATTTAAATTAAAAATAAAAATCAATTCAAGTAAATATTTGAAAAGTAATCATTAAAAATTGAAGAAAAGGATAATTGATCATTTAAAAATGGAAAACTGAAAAAAAAATATTTTAAAAAACTAAAAATCGAAACTGAACTCTACAATTCTCCAAGAAAAGAATTTCACGGATTTTAAAAAAAAAAATATTTTTATTAAAATATTCACATTTTTGAAAAATAAAGAATGTATTAAAAAATATAAAGAATGTGCAATGTCTCATACATATATATGTATTGAAAATAAACTATATTTTATCACACAAAATTAAAAATTTTCCATTTCAGGATTTTTTTTGAATAAAACTACTTGAAGCGATCTTATTAACAAATACATAACAATATTCAACATCGAGGAATAACTATAACAATAACAATACTCTATTTTCTTACCGAAGCGTTTAGATTAATGTTTTTTTTTGTATCTGTTTAAAAAAATTTAAGTTGTCGGCTACTGAAATTCATTTTAAGTTATTTTTTTTATTATTATTTCTTATTTTTATAGTGGGAATTGAAAGTATTGTTCTCCTTAAAACTTCTGTGAAGAAATGGTTTTTATATAAAAACCCTAAATACTTGGATGTTCAAAACAATTTATTTTTTTCAGCTAGATAAAAACAAACCACCTTTAGCAGTTGTTCATTCTTTTCTTTTTTAGTAAAGAAACCAGCAAATATTTTTCAATGCAACGAAAGCAGGTGTTTTTTTTCTCTTTTTTCAACAAAGCATTTATTTTTTAACCAACTTCAATGTAAAAGTTTTTTTTAGCCAAAAACAGAAAAATGGCGTGATAAAAACCGGATATTCATTAATTACAAACATGTTTGAAAAAGTGTTAGAGGAAAACAATTAAGTTTGGGTCGCCGGATGTCAAAAGAAGAAGAAAAAATGATACTAACATTTATGCAACTATTCAAAAGAGAAAATTCTCTTAACTGCCCTTCACATTTACTTTTTTGATCTTCTTACTCTTTGTATATTATTTAAAACATTACACGTAAGCTTTTAAGGCATCCGAATAAGTTAGGAGCATGGCGCAGATATATTTTAATCATATTTCTGTGATTAAGACTATTAAATAATAGCAATAGAATGTCAATATTTGAAATAAACAATAATGATTGAAATTTAGAATTAATTAACAAAAATTTAAGCAAACCTTTAAAAAACTAGAAATTGGCCAATTTAACAAGCAGAAATTAATACTTAAAATATTTATTGTCACAGGAATGTTTTGAAATTTATTTTCACAATGCATGTTTTAGTATTTTAGATGATGCATACAACTTTTAGAAAAGACACATTTTCGCATTTTTTAACCCAAGAAGTGTTATTTCGGAAACTCTATGAATGGTATTAAACATTTACATTTCATATTAAGATGAATCTTTTTTTAATTAGTATTATATTATTCTATTTAAAGAAAAGTCTTGCATATTTATTATTTTATCCATATATTTTTCTTTCCTACAAGAAAGAAAAAATATATCTGAAGTTTCTTTTTTTCATTAAATATATATATTTATAATATATCCATATATTTCTCTTTCCTAGAAGAAATAAATAAATATATATGAAATTTCTTTTTTTCAGTAAACTATATTCCTTAGCAATACATTTGCGAAAAATTCAAAAAAATTTAGTCAAAACAATTTTGAGTTTATAATATTACTCGTATAATAAGTTCAAATGATAATAATAATTTAAATGCAAATAAGGATTTTCAACCAAGTTTTTGAAACCTAAGGTCCATTAAAATTTAACAGAGTAGATTTCACAAAGTTGCTCTTACCTGAATTAAAAGAAATAAGGTAGCAAATTTCTTTAACATTATATTGTTGTGATGATGAAATCAGTATCAAATTATTCTAATTATAATTAGGACTAGTACTAATAATGATTTTAAATTTATGCAAGTAGGTTCAAAATTACATTGACGAAAAGACGAGACGATTAAATGCACCGAAAGGAAATTAATATCTTACAGAAATGAAGACACAATTGTTGCCCTCATAAAATGATGCGTTAGTATAATCATTAAAATTATAGTCACACTTTTATCCCCAAACTTTAATAAGAAATATAATGTATTCAAGATTAAAAGATTTCTCCTGTAATACTTTCATATCTGTGATATTTACAATATATAGAGCGTTGCATTTTCTCAGATCATCCATGTTAACTCACCTATGTTAATCTGCAAATACTTTATTGAAACACTATAATAGTACGTTAGGGCATTTTCGAGTAATAAAAATATAGCGTATAATTCGGAAAGAGTTCACATCTTTAGTTTTTAAAACTCTATGTGTATTTGTTTGAATAGTGAAGAATGTATGCAACTATATTATTACAGGAAATCATCTGATGTGGGAAAAAATAGAATAAATTCCATAACATATCAATGCTTTATTCCAAAAGAAAGCACAAAAACGCAGGGAGTAAAACTCGGCTGAAGCGTACACAAAGAAAGTGTTTAATCAGTGACAGTAAAAAATCCATCCCACAATACAAACCACACATGCTTAATCGAACAGCAGCCCAAAACAGAGAGCTCAGCGCAAAGCAAATGGAAAAATTACTTCATAATTAAGACTCCAAGTTGAAAATTCAGCTACTGCATCTTTCTCGTTTTTTCTGGTTTTATGACATTCTTGATCAGTCATAAAAACGTTTAGAAGGACTCTGTATCTTGGTTTTTATAAAGATATCGCAGAAACTCCTTGATGTTCGAGAACCTTCATTTCTCTGGTCAAAAACATTGGCAATGCTTGTTTAATTTTTTAATCGGAGGTCATTGACTCACAATCCAGTCAATATCCATTAGAAATATATGTAAAACTATATTCGTTGCTTTGAAACTAAATCTGCATGGAAGCAATATCCCAATATATTTGCATAAATGAGAACTAGGCTAATAGCATTCCCGGAGCAATCGTATATTGATATCAGGATATTATGATCAGGAAAGCAATACTGCAGATTTGTAACAATATACTTAAGTGAATGAAAAATTTGTTGATAATAAGAAGCAAAAGAATGTTGTGAGCCTCCAAGTCACATGAAAGAAATTGTGTTAGCACGGAGCGTGTCTTTTCCATTGAATTCCACTTATTTACTTAAAGAGAAAAAATTGATTTGTAGTGGTTTATGTATCCAGGTCAAAACTTATGACCCCTAAATCAATTTTTTTTTGTAACTTTCACTTTCTATTTCTACAAACTATATCTTTATTAATATCTATTGTGCCGCTATAGTTCTAACAACTGCGCTTTCCGAAAAAGCCAGGCGTGTAACAAGTATTTACTTAATGTTTGGAATTTTCATTAAGGAACAATAATAGAGCAAGTAATTAATGCTTTGAAGTATTCATCTATCGGCGAAGAAGTATTCTTTAATATTTCCGACGTTTAAGAAACTGTGGAAATTTCTAATTTTTAGAAAACAAGTGAAAATATAAGGTGGTGGATGAAATTAACTGACAAAATAGCTTTTGTTTCTAGAATTTGGCTTGTTAACTTATCTTACACCATAAATGTTTCCCTTTAAATGCTTCCACCTCTAAGTTTAAGCATTTTATTTATTTTACTTGTTGAAATGAATACGCGGCATTTAAATTTTGTGTTCATTACGGCATCTCTCAATATGGCTATTTCTCTATAAAAGTATTAAAACAAAAATTAGAAAGTTGTTTCTTTTTTTTATCATAAATCTTAAATTTCTATTAAATATTTTTTGTAATGTAATTAAAATATATTCACCGAAAGGAAAATGCTGATAGAGGCTTCGAGTAATGATAAATTTTTGATATTATCTTTCAGGAGTTTTCAGTTAGTGGGAAATAATTTGAAACACCGCCTCTCTTTTTCTCATGGTATTAAAATAATTTCATTATATTTACAATAAATTAATTTTTCTAAACATTTTGATGCATAGAAAATCAAATAATTAAAATCTCTTTTCATCTATTTATGGGTAAATTTTCCTGAGAATATCTTTACTTGTTAAAAATTAAAAACTGGCAT
>JAOUZG010016999.1:3462008-3486245 GCA_026289955.1 Argiope argentata | reverse complement strand
ATAATTGTATTGTTATTTTCAGAATCCTCCCTTTTAAATTTCATCGCTATCTGTATTGTCCCTGAAACATACTGGAAAGGATTAAATTTATATACTTATTTAAGATATGAAAAATAGTCTATGTTTGGCATTTGACATTTAACATTTAAGTAAATTGAGTAGGTAGAAGCAAGAAACTTTATTTGCTCATTATTCAGTTTTAGAAATGCATTTTGTAAGCGTACATTCTTTCTATATGGGGGTGGTAGTGTATAAAACAATTTAACTTTTATTTACTTACCTTATTTTTTTAATTTTAACTTATATTCGAATGAAAGTGTTTTTGTACAACTATCTACCTTAGAAAGGAAATTTTTCAATTCAAAGTGTATTTCTAATTGCAATCGTTAAAGTAATAAACAATTGTTCCAATTTTATGGAAAACATATTAATAGATAGTTTAAAGATAGTAAAATCAATTTCTGAAGTAATTGAAAAGAACTTTAAGGATACAGGAATTTACTTACAAAAATTCAATGATTTTGAAGAGAAAGTTTTAATAAATAAGTAATCTGATCATTTACTTATGATTTGAGAAATAAACGGGAGGATGTTAAATAAAAATTTAAAATATAAAATCAAACAATTTGCCTTAAATAACATTTGTAATTGCTGAAAAATATGTCCTCACTCCTTTTCCTGTATTTGAAGTCAATTTTAAATAAAGGGAAAGATAGTTTTGAAAATTTGTTTATGCACATCACGAAGGCGCATCGCCTTCGTGTGTGTGGCACGCGCTCGCGCACACAAACACACACACTCACACGACACTGACACTTATTATTGATATAAAAAAATGTTATTCATTGAATCCATTTTTACCTGATTTTTTTCTTCTTTTGATTTTAAAAATCTGTCTTAAAATGTTTTTTTTTGTACTACTGACACAAAAATTTAGGAAACTCATTGTAAATTCTCAAACTGGAAACTTTTAAAAAAAATCTAAACGATAACTATTTACATTTTTTTAGTATTCATTAAAAAAATTTGAAAGCACCAGAAAATTTTAGTAACATTTAATTAAATTAATTTTTTTGTAAATTTTAGTTACATTTTTATTTTGAGATCTAATTTTCAATACATAATATTTTTACCTTTTCCAACGCCGAGATTTCTGAAGTATATTGAAATATCCATATGCTAAAATTATCTTTAAACTCCACAACATCATTTCACGAAGTAGAAATATGTTGTGGGGTTTAAGGTAAAAAAGTAAAATTCAAAGCGAATTTTTACCTAAATCCCATCTGCTCCAAAGGTTACATTTTGGTTAACCGATTATGTCGCCTACATGATTTTTTTCTAAATAAAAAAAGTTCTTTGTTTATCTGCTTAAAGAGTTTAAAAAAAACTAAAATAAGATTAATTCGCTCCAATTAGACAAAGGGAAAACAGCAATGTTCTCCAGTTTTTATATTGACGCAAAAAAAAGTAAATGCTATTTTACAATTTTACACAGAAAAAAAAATCTCATGCATTTTTTGCAATTGTGAAAGTTTAAAAACAAAGTAGTTGTATTTTACCCTTTTTTAAATGAGAAAATTTCTGTTAAAAAAGAAAAGAAAAGAAATGCGAAGTAAAAAAAAGGAAGTACCCAGTAATTATAAACTAAAAGAAAAAATATTTTAGATACCAATTAACTCTGGATTGTCTTCACAAAAGAATTTTTATCTATATGATTTCAAATGGCACAAATGTAACGCTACAGGACAGGCTGTATTTGTTTTTCCTATTCACTCAAAACTATTAAAACTCCGGATTAATTTTTTGTATAATTTATATAATCTTTTAAGCAACACGCGATTTAAGTAAATGTGTGTATACATGTATGTAAAAGATGTATTGTTATTTAATTTACTAAAGGGATACCTCTAGGCTGTGTTTATTATTTCATATTTATAAAGAGACGTCTAGGGAGGTGCAAAATATGTTTTTTAAACCGTTAATTGTTTCTTCGTTTCGATGATTCTTAGATTTTTTCTTTAATTATTAAAATCGATATTGCACGCAAACAGACATAGAGAATGATCCGAATAACACAGAAGTCTCAAAATGTCTATGCTAAATTTTAAATTTCGGTTCTCATAATGCCGTATGGGCAACCTGCTTTATTTATTGATGATAAATCAATAAATTTTACAATTGATATAACGGTTCAAGAAAATACAATTAGTAAATAATTATTTCTTTACATTTATGGGAATGAAATTATAGAGAAACAATTAAAACATTAAATTGTGTATCCATTGATACAAAATATTGGCGTACTGGGTTCCTGTCATTTACATTTTTAAATAGCGAGAGTGATCTACAGAAAAGCCCTCACATATTTAATAATTATAAGTGAAGAATTCTTGTACATATATGTACATACCATTTTTTTTATTACAGCTGTAATAATTTGGATTAAATTTTTTTATTTTGATTTGGTTTTGTTTTATGAAGTTTATCGATATACGTGTCTACTTTGAAATAAAAAAAAACGATATTACACACACACATACAGAAAAAAAATATTTTTCTTATAACTAACTAATAGAAGAAATGCATTAGCCGTTGCAAGGACATAAGAGTAACGTGTCTTCCTCCTGTCCTGGGTTCGAGTCCCGGTTCGGGTATGGTTGTTCTTCATTTTGTGCCTATTATAAAAGGAGCTGAATGTGCCCTATTATAAAAAGGAGCTGTGGAAACAAATGAGATGTGCAAGTAGCTAAGACGTCCTCTTTTCGCAACTGAATTTCGGCGCTATTGAAAGAAGGTTCACGCCCACTGCTTAATATCTCTGATTTCGTCAGCAACCTTGTCTGGGGCAAGTGCCATTAGAAAGAACAACATTAAATTCAATTTTTGTTCAGAAGTGTAGGTTTTGCAGTATGGTGGTCAGGATACAATGAAGGAATATTGTGATGCGGCTTTCGCTGAGAGAAGCGCTTTTTGCTATATATTTTTTAAGTATTTATATTTAACAATTTTGTTTTTTCATATTTATTTACTTAGGTGACTTTCTTGAAAAAATAATGACACGTTACATTGGCCGTGGCATAATAGAATGAATGCCGACCATTGTGACTAATTCTGTGACGAAATTAATGAATCCTTTATTTGATTCAAAATTGCTTCCTCCTAAGTATATAGTTAGTGCTTTTATTAAAGAGATTGACTTAAATATCTTACAAATGTTGTAATTTCTTGAATTAGCGTTTTCTTAAAAGAAAAGCATTTAAAATTTAAAAAAAAAACAGATTTTATTCTCTATAAAAATTAGATGCATATTTATTTCGTACGGCGTAGTAGTAAAAAAAAAAGATTAAATGATTGATTTTTGTAGTAATGGATAGAAAAAAAAAGCCATTAAAAGAAGAAAAAAAAATTATATTTTGAATATCGTACTCAGTTAAAAGATATATCCGAGTCATGTTGTTTATTTCTTGTAGACTTTTGGGATAAAAAATAAAAAAAACTTTTATTTTGCTATTAACAAATTTTTCTGAAATTTAGTTAATATACAGTTCCCGGTAGATTGGCGTCTTTTAGGCGGAGTTTTCATCCAAAAAATTAATTATATCTTCCGAACTATTAAAAATTTCTGAGTGAAATTTGATATATATATACATAAAAAAGTCCAGCTGAATCTAATTATTTAAAAAAATCTCGATTTACGTAATGGAAAAAGGTTGAGATAGTATTTAATTAACTCGGTTAATCAATTTGCCTATCATAACGAACCTGTCTCCTTAATCAATTTCTTAAGACATAATATGTGAAGATTCAATAATAAATAACAAATTATAGTGGTTTCCCCCTTTTTTTGTTGACTACTTTATATTACCCATCAAAAAGACACAGTTAAAATATATGTTGGTTGATTAGGAGTAAAAAATAATAGGTCTACTTAGAATGTGAGATCGTGAAATGTTAGAATATTCATAGCAACTAATAAACAAATTAATTTTTTTTCACATAGTATGACATACATATCATACTCTAGTAAGAAAATTATTACCAGACACAACCATTTAAAAACGTTTTTGCAACAGTAGATAGTAATTTATTCCTTGCCCTTTATATTTTTAAAATTCTTTAATTTTTATATGCTAAATAAACTCATGGAAATATTCTTTATTATATGTTCCTATTCAGACATAATAAAAAGATTTAGATCAAATTCTCTGAATTTATGTAGAACAACTGAGTGTGTCAAGAATCTAAAACACATTTCTATTTAGAAAAAAAATGTGCAGCTAAATAGTAGAAAGACATATATTACATTTCACTAACAATTTCATTGAAATAAACATAGGAGGAAAATTTCTTTTCAGCAGATAGAAAAGTGATTTCACAAAGAAGATTCTACAAAATAAAGTGTAGTATACAGAATTCAAGTGAATCGTTTATCTATAATTGTGCTTTTTGTTCATTCCACATTAAAATTTAAAAAGTGTATCACTAACTTTTAATAACTGTTTCCTTTGAGATTAAATACTTTGTTCAAATTGTGGGAAGTTTTTAGCTTAATGAAACATAAAAATGTTGAAGTTATTAATTTAATGAAACATAAAAATGTTACAAAACTAATTTCGCCTTTTTAGAAATGAAAATATTTTTTTCAGGAACTATTAATTTATTAAACGTTGTGCAGAAAACTGGTCTTCCAAAGCTTTTAAAAAACGAATACAGAAAAAAAGCCTCCAAGAAATCTAATTTATTGTTAGAAATATTAACGATAACATAAGATTAAAAAAATGTTTTAACGATTAATCAAATCAATTTATCCAAATACAAAATTACTTTTTTAATTGAAGGAGAAGTAAATATATTTTATTTATTAAATTTAAATCACGTTACTGAAGGTTTATAAAGAATAATGAATGACTTATTAATGCGTGGGTTGTGTATAGGTAAATATTTTGATATTTTTCAATCATGTATGGTGATTATATATATAAATTCTAAAATATATCATTTTAAAAAATAAAAACAAAATTATTCTTAAATTGAAATGTGTTGACAAAATATTAAAAGTGAAGCCCATAAAAGAGTGTAATCATAAAAAAGAAATCAAAACTCCTCACTTCAGTTAAAATATTTAAAAATAGAAAAGTTTCCAATTTTTTAAAATCCTAACGTAAAATACTCACTTTATATAAACACCTGTGAGTCGAACAATGAATGTTTTTGACCTGGAGGTATATTCTTAATAGAAAAACAGAATTTTCTGCCTTTGAAAGAATATTTGACGTTTTGTGCATAAAAAATAGTCATGAAATTTTTTTAAAAAATATCTCCCAAAACTCCGTGAAAGGAATTGTGGTTTCGGGCCTTATTCGTGAAAAAAAGTACCCATCTTTAAAATTTCTTTTAAAAACACCTTTATATTGTATTAACAATAGAGCAATCGAAAGACAGAATGAGATTATAGATGAAATCCCGATTCATGTAAGTAAAAAAAATATATATTTTTAGAATTGATAGCCACGTAGTTTTTATGGAAAGAAAATATCTTCTATTTATGTTGAAGACTACCAGTTTAAAGATGTTGTTGCAAGGAAAATTGATACAATGGCGCATCTTAAATATTAAAGCTATTTAATGTTTTATACAATTTTATTTTTAAGATTATTTTGGAGCTTTAAAGCTATTTTCTACAATAATAGCGTAAATGCTTGGAAAAAAATGTGTCAAACTAGACATTAATCTGCTAAGTACTCTTTTAAAGACAAGATCTATTAATAATTTTATCTCCATGTGTGAAATGCTACTTATTTAGGGTAGTAAAATTAAAAGGATTTACAGTTATAACGATAATTTAACACTTTCATTCAACACTTTTTTCAACACTTTCATTAAACTCATTCAACACTTTTTTCAAAACTTTCATTAAACTCATTCAACACTTTCTTTAAAAATTTTTCCTGTGTGATATTTCATGCAAAGTATGTAGTTTTGAAAATTTCGTTCCATAACTTCGCTAGAAATTGTGTCCTTAAATACTTACAAATAATAAGAAATCTTTTAATGCAATTTTTTTATCTATCTTATAAAGACACTCTAAGAGTATAAAATAAAGGATAATCAAATAGTTCGTTTATTGAACAAAAATCAAAATATATTCAAAATTGTTCTTTAAGATTCAAAATTTTTTTAAGTATAGTGTGCTTTAAAATCTTGACTATATAAAACAGTATTGTGATTTTTTTTTCTATTTCAGAGGTTAGAATTACAGAATGTATTTAATTGTAATATATTATGGAAGTAAGCTATTTAAAAAAGAAATATTTGCTAACATTCTATTGTTAATCATTTTTAATTTTTCTTATTCGAGATATAGGGCAAATATTGATATCGTTAAAATTTCGAACTCTAACTTTCGAAGAATCTCTACTTTTGAGATCTCCGTAGGTGCGAAAAATACATTTTTGGCATTTCGCCTCTCTGTTGATGACAAAGATATCTCAAAAAGGTTTGACTTAAATGGTCCAATTTGGGCACAAGGTATTAACTCCAAATTTGTAATTTTTAAGGAAATTCTGAGGGAAATTCATTCGGAAGCAGTCTGTTTCAATATTTCCGAATGCTCGCGTATATATATTAATAAAATAATTGCAAAATGAAGGGATCCATAACAGGAGATTCAGTACAAAGATTTATTATTCTTAATTTAGACATTTACTAAATTTTGTGCAAAATCTGATGATGGGTTGAACTTCTTTTCGACATGTACTTCTAGAAACATATAAACGCGATATCTTGAAAATGTGATAAATTAAATCTATCAAATTTAATACCTGATTGTGTAATTAAAAATGTAATTTTATATCCCCTTTCTGTTTCAATCACTAAAGAAATTGTTAACTACATTCCTAGGATTAATCTCTGAAATTTCTCTAAGAATTATTCAGTAAAAATGCTAAATTCATTCGAAAAATATTTCTTAATTGTTGTAAACCAATGCCATGCAAGACATTCTTAGGGTAACACCTTTGTAAAGAAGTATACGAGATAATTTTGGGAAGACCACTCTCACTGATTTTGCCGTGCAATACAATTGAAGCTCAAGTGTCAAATAAATATGCAATAGTTTTTATAAAAACCGTTCCTGCCGTTAAAAAACATTAAAGATATTGCGTTCAGTCAGATTTGAAGATTGTGAAAAATGCTGATAATCAAATCACTTACATTTTTTAAAAAAGAATCATCGTAAAAAACTGAAATGTTTGAAATAAGAAACAGGTGAAGCAAATAAAAATATTCTTGAAGAAAAAAATCCAGACCCATAAGCGGCATAATATATTTTTATTCTTTCCAACTAAGTTTTTTGGAACTTTTTTTTGTTATATCCATCCTTTCTGCATCGTTTTTTTAAATCAAAGAACATTTCCCCTCTATTGCATTTGATCGCCCAGACCACTTTGAAGTGACATGTGACAAACTGAATGCGATTTGAATGTCAGAAAGATTCAGGTGTCGCACTTTTGCCATAAAGACACTCCACGGCGAAGCATCCATTTTCTTGTCAGTTGGGGGGAAATAACACATAATCTGGTTAAATAAAAATCCGTAACAATTTCTTCATTGTTTCATCTTCTTGCGCTGAATTTCTCACGATCGATCCGGTCATCGCATGTGTCAATACCAAGATTTAAAAGTCCCAAATTTACATATGTGATTATTTAATATAATAATAGTACTTTTTCATACATTTCACAAATTTATTTACTATACTAATACGATTTCTTAGAGCAGTATTCATTAGAGCAATTGTTACCAGAAATATAATTATTTATAGCGCAATTTTTATTTTTAAAATGTAAAATTTATAAAAGAAAAACATTAAAATCAAATTTGCTATGCACATTTCAATATATCATGTCAGATCATCAGTTCTTGAACGGCCTAGCCCCACGTGCTCGTGTGAGTGAAATAATATTTTTATTCATTTTAATCGTTTCACCGAATGTGTCACTTTAGTATTGCAAACGATAAAAAAAAAACTTTGTCTCGCATTTATTGTTAAAAAAATATCCCATTTCCTATTTATTTCATTTCATATAATCACGTGCTCAAAATGACATTTTTCTACGTTTTGCATTGACTGTCGTCAGTGATTTTAAGCCGAATGATCGTCTCTTGTTTTTTTTTTTAAATAGAGTCAACTAGAGCCAAGAGAAGGACGTATCTATACACTCATCACAGTCGCTCGCACAGACCCTTTTTATAGGGACGCACATTCATACACCTTACAGATAAAACATATAAGAACACCCATGCCCTAACCGGGTCTTGATCTCAGGCTGCCCAGCTCTCGGGAAAGATACACTACCCCTATGACAGGACGTCGAAATTCTAATGCTTATGCCATGAATTACTTAACCTAACACCTTAAAGCAATAAAAACGTTACATTTTTTCCTATGTCAAATTACAGTTATAATGATTTATTCATTTTGTGTTTACTTATTGCTTGCTAAATCTCTAGCTTTAATTCTGAATTTTAATCTCCTCCCTCTAATTTATTTTTATTTATTTGTTTCTTCATACTATGAATATTTAATATATAAAATTTTATCATTTTTATATATATGGAAATACTCCTTCACTTTAACATTGAAATACTTTTAATTTGGTTTAATTGAATTTCTGATGAGCTTTCAACATATTTTCTTGAATGGAGTTTTTTCTGAAATCTCGATAATAAGGGAGTGATTGGAATCTAAGAAAATCACTGGGATATCGGTTATCAGTAGAATATTTATAATCACTAGAATATCTGCTTTCATGGAATAAAAAAGTATAACGACTTGTCTTATTAATAACAATTTTATAGTTTCGATAATAATTTTTATAATTTAAAATTTAATAAACTAGTCAATAATATAACTTTTGTGATGTGCTAAATGAATGATAAATTTTAAATTATTTCAACAGTTCATATTTTCTTTAGTGTTATAAGTGTTAATATAATTCGATATTATCCCCATACAGTGATTTTTGTTCAATATCACTAAGCAAACCATGAAAAATATAATTTGTATCCCCGATTGAAGATAATTTTCTTTTACTTCTTTAATTTAAATACATTAACTTTCTTTCTTTAATGGCTTGAAGAAGGCATTTTTCAACTTCTTTTTTTTGAACTTTGACAAACAAATTTGTATATTACAAGAATCTAAAATATATTTTATTTAACAAAGGAAAAATACTTATACATTGTTAGACCAAGAGATTTGTTAAGAGAAAGAAACAGAAAACTTCATAACTTATGAGTTTTTAGTTAATAGAATATAATTAACATTTTTAAACACTTCTTCTTTCTCTGAAATGTTAGTTTTTCTACAAATTGAAATTATTAAATTAAAACAACAACAACTAATCAACAATGAGTTGTATAACTAAGAAGGATTCTGTTATGTAGAACAAATGTATAGAAAGGTTGAAGGGAAGAAAAAATATTTGTTTAGCCAGTCAAAAATTTCCATTTGAGGAAAAGAATTAGAAAGCTTTCAGAATTACATTTGGTATTTAGAGGATTCTTAAAAAAATATCCTATAAAATCTTCTAAAAATTAATAAATTTAAACTATGGTGTTTTAATGGTAATATTTCTAAATTTAACGAGAATTAAACTTAATTTATTTTATCAGTCGACTACCATTAATAAATATTCAAGAAGGTAAATTATTTACATGAATAAACACTATGTGTTGACCTGTTTTTTTAAACTTTCTAACATCAGTGATGGTAAAATTGTTTATGTGTAGGACAATTCACGATGTTTACTCCATTATATAAAAGCAAAGTTGTTTATAAATTGAGATTTTTTTGAAATGAATCCAAAAAATTTCAAAATGAGCACAAGAAAAAAAAATACTAAATATACCTTCAGCATTGTGTGCCCAAAAGTTAGCTCTTTGCAACCTTTTAAAGTTTTAGGCTTTGTAAGCATTTTAGTAAGAGTATATGCAATATAAACACTTCATTTTCTCATTTAACGAGTAAATTCAAATTTCTTTTCAATATTCGGTAAAGTATAGAGAATTTAATAACCTTTTTAAAGGGTAATATAAATTTCTTTTGTGAAATAAAAGTGTTTACAAAAAGATCTGGAAAATATGGGTTTTGATAAGGATTAAAAAATCTTGTCAATATGGGAGCACTCTAAGAGTAAATAAGACAACAATGCTGCTTGAAATATTCATGACATTTACATTATCTGGAAAAGTGAAAATCGCCCTGAGTATAATCTTACTATACAAGCATCAATATGGCGCAAAGCTTGAATAAAATAAAAAAATAAATTTAAAAGATAAAAAAATCAAATCAAAAAATATTTTTTTAAAAGGCATATGCATGAATGCATTTGCTTCTAAAAATACACTTTTTTTGGAAGTTGGGATAACATGTTTTGATGGAATATATTTTTTATCACTCAAGGAAGACTTTTTTTTGTCACATACACAGAATTTCAATTTTTTAAAAATATATTTTAAATGAAGTAATTTCAACGATCTGTGTTTAACCAAAGAAAGAAAGTTTTGCGAAATTATTTGAAATGAATTATTAGTCCCATAGAATTGCTGTTAAAAGTGTCAGAATTAAAAAAAATATATATACATAAATATATATTTATTCATTGCTGGCTTGTTTATCCCAAGCATAATCTAATACTTTTGAAATTTGAAATGCAGTATTATCCTCGATGACGAAGTATGCGATATGTCGATTAGTATTTTGCGTTTGAATGAAAGACAATCAATGTGAGCGAAAAAATTTTAATTAGAAAATTATAAATATTGAAAACAATCGGTAAATGTAGCAATATATTCTTAAACATCTTTTGTAAAGATGAAACAAAAATAATTAAACTTGACTTCATAATTTGAGCATGCCTTATTACGAATTATACAGGTGGAAATAATTGGTAAAAATTCTTAATCAATAACCAAACCTTCTTTTGAATTCTTCATAAAAAAGACAGAGAGAAAAAAGAATAGTCGAAAAGTCAGACCAAATAAATATTCTTCTCTGCAAGTATCAAATTCACGTTTTCCTACTTTCAATTTGAAGAAACTTGGAATATCACTGTCATTTTGAAAAAAGTATTTAAAGTCAAATTTAAAAGTAGCATTTTGTTCAATCTATTCATAAACACAGTTCCCTTGAACGTTGAGAATATTTCCAAAATTAGACCAATTAAAAGATGAAAATAACTTTAAAAAATCATGATGCGGAAATCTATTACTAAAGTTTAAAAAAAAACATTTTTTCTGATCATATTAAATTATTATAACTCTTTTCTATGATATTTTCTTTTATTATTTTTTATTTAAATGAAAAAAAACTAATCTTTTGCTGCTTCTCTATTCGATATTCAATTGTTTGATATAGTGACATGTTTCGAATAGATGACCTAAGTACTTAAAGAAATAAAGATGTAAAATGTTTTGTTATAACCATAAGATAAGAAAAATAAAGGTGTTTTCTTTTCTTTTTTGAAAGTTCACTTTGATTGAACTGTATTCATTCCCATTTCATCAATTAAAAAAATGTCACCGAAATAGTTTTGATTGACAACCTTTTTATTGTTCTGATAATACTCAGAATAGATAAGGGAAAATTAAGTCCTTTACTCCCGCAAATTGATAAGAATTAAGCTATACTGAAATTGACAGTATCGCTTCCTAGGTGGGGAGTTGTCAATTTTCATTTAAGTTCATAGTAATTGGCTTAATTGCCAATTACTATGAACTTAACACACACACACACAAATAAGCAAATAAACACAAACACAAAGAGACACATAAATAAACACAAACACACACACAGAGATATGTATACATGCAATACACACAAACACGCACACACATACACACACACACGTCCACTCGCGCGCACACACTGATCTAATAATTGACCGGAGTACCTAAACTTTTTTTAGTTTATTGTTCCAACTTTCCAATATATTTCAATACTACTGGTCTCACAAGGAAAAGGGAAGAAAATTTTCCAAATCAGATAATAATTATAACGAAAAAAAAATTTCAACTATTGCATCTTTGTCTCAGTTACAGCAGCAATGCTCTCATTTCAATATATGAATCATCATGTTTACATTTTAAGTTGTTTCTAAGAACCTTTAAACGAAAATAATCCCTATGTTTGCATAATTTTTCAAAGTAATTTGTATATATGTGTAATAGGAACAATCTTTTTCTTTTAACGATTTTTTCAATTTTTTAGAACAGGAAATTTTTTTTTCTTAGAGCAAAAAAAAAAAAAAAAAAAGGAGCTTTAGCAATCATCCGTAATATGAGCAGAAAATGGTGAAAATCAGTAATAATCGTTGTTTATATTATGAAAATCAAATAACAATTTTAAAAAAAGGAACTAAAATAATTTTGATCTATTAAAGAGTCCGTTAATAATTAAAAGGCAATAGTACTTGCGTTTTTATTTTTATAATTTCAGGTAAGCAATTTCCGTAAACCTAATCTAATAAACAAATAAACAAACCCTAATTTAAATAAACAAGAATTTGCTTGTTCGTGTTGGATATTATCCGAACCAGTTCGAATTCTGCTTGCTCTTCTAAACATTGAAAAATTATTTTATATCCGACATAAAAAATAATAACATATTAAAATTATTAATAATCACTTATTTTAATTATTATAAGAAAATTCACGTCATATATGAGAAATGCCTCAAGTACATACAAAGTATCAAGCATTTTCCTCTTCAACCTTAAAAATAAACGAAATTTTATAGATATGATATATTACTAAAGGAAAACTTTTGTCTCATAGAAATAGAATTCGTATCTCAAATTTATCTCCATCACAGCAAATTCATTTATTATTTTCTCAGACGTTACTGAACTATTTCTTACCACATCCTAGCAGCAGAATTTAAAAGTTAAAAATATTCAATAATTTGAAAAGAAAAAAAAACTTTGAAAAGTTTAAAAAAAGTTGGGGAGAAAATATGACTATCCTGATTTGTGACTGTAAAAGTTTTCTGACATCTAGTTCCATTTTATTTTTAAAAAACGAATCTATTCACTTTAAAACTTTTGAAGTGTGGGATATAAGAAACGGCTAAGGTAAATAACATATTTTCTGCACTTTCTGGGATTCAGGAGGAAAAGTCAAATCCCATGAATGGTATAATATACTTGTATTCTTTCTGGCCAAATTTATAGAGTCATTTTTCCCGTTTACATTTTTATCTTGCCTCAACGTGTCATTCATAAAATCTACGAGCATCTCCTTCGTTTCTGATCGTCCTGATCATTTTGGAATGACATGTGACAAACTGAATGCGATTCAAATGTCAGAAAAATTCAGGTGTCGCGTTTTTATTTCAAGGACATTTTCCCACCACGGCATCGTTTTTTTTTATGTTAGATAGAGAAAAATAACTTGTTAGCTGTTGTTTTTGCTTTTTGGCATTTTAAGGTTTTTGTTTCCTTTATGATTCATTCCTCTCATTTTCTTCTACAGACAATTGATTAAAATTTAGATGTTCAAATTAATTTTGACCTGAAATAAGTTCTTAAAAGTTTAGAAGTTTATTTTCTTATATAGTAATAAATTTATTTACAATTTCTAATGCATATATTTGAGAAAATAATTCTTAATATATATATTTGAAAGTGCTAATTTCATCCTTGAAGCCCAATTTTCCAACAAACAATTTTTTAAAAATATTATTAACAGAAATACAGTTGCTTGAATTTATCCTGGAATCAAGTACAATTATTATTCTAATTAAAGTTATTATGTTAATTAATTGGAAGAATATGAAAAAAAGCTTAAATTTTTAGTTGATGAAATGTTATATAATAAAAATGTTTTAAATGTAGAAAAATATGTTTTCCGAGATGAGACCAATGGTTTAAAATACTTTTTTTCTGATGTAACAAGAGATATTACAAAGAATACTAAAATAATATAAATTCTGAGAGGAAGTTGCAAAATTGCCTTTTTAAATCTTTATCATACAAATCTTTTTAAATATTTATCATACACACATCATATAGGCGCTCCTACAGCAATAAGATTTAGAAATTCTTAAGAACGAATTATCCATAGCAACATGATTTTTAATTTAAGCAGTACGCTTGACTAAGTACTCAATTTCTTCAAAATGTTTCTTGAAGGTTAATTGGCAATTGTTTAGAGCTTTAAAAATATATCTAAATACAGAGTGTAAGTCTTTTAATTATATATAGCACAAATATTTCACCCATCTGCAATAATTCTAGACACCTGGAGTGGTTGATCATTAGGAGAAGAAAGTTAATCCGCTTACAAGGTGATAAGGAGGATTAAGATTACTTCGTCAAAACAAGAAGAGCCCTAATGACGTTTTGAGTACCATCCAAATCTACTTTAAACAAGAGGAAAAACATTTATCCTAATACACCTAATTCATTAGTGTTTTGTCCGATGAAATTAGTAAGAAGTTGTTTTTTAATGCTGTTTTTTTGTGATAAAGACGAAGTATAGAATAATTATATCTAAATTACAGATGTTTGAAGGGATTTAGAAGGAATATTATTTCCGTTATATTGTAGATATTATATTTATGATATTTTTAGCATAGGGAAATGAGTTAATTAAAATAAAATAGTTATTTTATCGATAGAAGTCGTTGTAGTTTTTAAAGACATTTTTCTTTCTTTTTATGTTAAAATTTCTACTGTCGATTTTAATAATAGCTTTATTACTTTTATAAATTATACTTTTATAAAATAAGAATATTTTTATATTGACCCTTTTTTTCGAAGATCAAGCATATTTTGTAATCAAAATTTTTTTGAAGACAGAAAAACAATACTATTGATGTAAAAGAATATTGATACCTTAAAATTTGATGAAAGGATTAATTCCCATGAATGACTAGAGGAAAATGATTAGTAAATTTGAAATTATATAATAATTCGTATTGCTTATTGGGAGTGGAGGATGAAGCACTAAGAATCAGGAAGTTGTTAAAGAAATTAAAAAAAGAAATAATATAGAATTAATGTATCAGAACTAATTTTTTATGAAGACAAATCAACACGCATACTCGTACGTTATTTTACTAATTAAATCAGTATACCATTTTTAGAAAACGTTTAAATTTGGCTTTGCTATAATTTTGTGTAATATGATAGCTGACATTAATTTTAGTTTATGTTTTTCCAAAAATGTTCACAAACAAGGTTAGTTCGTTGTGCTGCAATTGACACAGCTCACAGTAAAATTCTAGAAAATAATAAGAATTCTGTTATGCACGAAAGAAAATGCATAGATTCAACAATATTCCCCTGCTACTGATAAATCTGTTAAATATTTGATCCATCACACTTTTGGTGAGGAATGTATAACTAGAAAAAGTTTTCGAAATGCTTGAACACCACGTGCACCAACAGCACTTTAAATGCTGCTGTTGATCAGAATACCTAGGTATTCGTTTTCACTTGAAATCTCACATATTGAGTAAATAAAATGTTATAGTTAAATGCATATCTTTTAAAAAAATATGCCATTATTTCATTCTCCGAAATAATATCAATGTATAAAACCACACCTTTCCAGAAAAATTTCCTATTTTATGATTTTTTCCTCCATAACTTCCAGCCAAATACCTACAGTTCTCCTGCAAATATTATTTGACTCGTCTCCGTATAGGGCATACGCGTTTCACTCATAAACATCTGTTATTTGGGGAGAATGCGCCCATGTGCAACAATTGCCAAGTTCAATGTACTGTTTTTCACATCTTGATTGAATGCCCTATTTTTAATTGTTATCGTACTCAGTTTTTTTACCTCGTCTCCAACATTACAAGACTTGTTGGGTGAGAAATACCACCCAAATGTTTTCAAATTCTTAAGTGCCATTGGGTTTTTTACTTGTATATAGAATTTTTTTTTATTTTTCTGTTTATGTTGAACATTTCTTTTAAGTTCATCTATCATTTTTTAAAATTTTCACGGCACATAGTTCTAAATTTTCTCTGAAATTATTGTTTGAATCATATTTACACTATTTTATCTCAATATATCTGTGTTAATTTAACAATCGAGTGTATTTTATATCTTTTAGCATTTGATTGGCGCAGTACAGCCAAATATGGCCCTTTCGACAATAAACTCCAATCAACCAACCAGCCAACCTGCAAATATTATAAATGCTATTCTTTTTCAACATACTCCATACTATTCTTCTATGTTCTTCAAGTAATTCCGTTTAAATCTAATAACTTTTTCCAAATAATTGGAGATTGCACATATTAAGATAATAGGTTAGTAACAGAAAATTTCAGACCAGAATCATTAAGTCTGCAATAATTAATAGATAGGCTAACTAAATTGCATGTCGATGGTATATTTTGATACTACAATATTGGCTTCCTGCATTTTTGTTTTTATTAAAGCTCTCAACATTTTTGGAAACCACTTAGCGCCACTGAAATATTAACTGTTCTTCATTTCAATCAAATATCTTGTCATGATTAAAATGGTTTCATAAAATGGAATATTTTTAAACACTTAAGTATGATTGGAATTAAAATATCTTTACTTTTATAAATTTATTCCCTTATTGTTCATTGTATATAAAAACCTTTTTAAAAGAATTATATCCTTTCTTATCATATTACCATGGTAATATATCTTATACTTGCCCATTTCTCTTGTATTGTTACGTCATCATCTTATTCATTGGTTATCAATAACAGCCAGAAAAAATGAATTGTCACTTTGTTACATTGGTCGGTTATTATAAGAACAAGATATTATGAACTTTTATTATAGTTAATAGAGAAACTAATTAATTCCGTTGAAAGCAACATATATACAATAAAATATATCCAATACTTATATATCCCCTGAGTGATTAAAAAGTGGTGTATATCGTTACGGTTAGTTAAAATAGCTGTAACAATATGCAACATACCGAAACCATTCTTATCAATTACGCTCTTTTCTCAAAATATGTCATGCTACAAATTGATTTATTATAAGTTGATAAGAGGTTACTAAGTATGATGTGTAACTTTAAACTACAGTTCTTAACTATTAATAACATGAAATCAATAATAAATTTTCATGAATAAATTTATTTTTTTATTTTTACAAAAAAATTGAAGAAAAAATTCGAAACATGTCATTCTAGGCTTCGGAATACTGTATGTTCTTTCACATTAAAAAAAACGTCCTTAATTAATGATTTAATGTGTTAACAAGAGCTGCGTTTTAAAAAACATTGATTTAGGAAAAATAATAGATATTATTCATCATTTGTTTTGACATGAAAACAATAGATCTTTAGCATATAAAAATGATTTTGATGAATGAAGAATAATTATTTTTTTATTTTAATTATTAGACGAAAGATTTTTCTTTATATTTACGTATTTCTTCGTCGAACACATTGTATTCCCATTGAAATCTTTTGAAATATTTCAATGACAATGATGTCGTGTCCGCTTTTAACCACGGAAAGAGGGGTGCAGTAACTTCTGAGGATATGGACCCCTGAGCACCCGAGTGAAGTAGTCTGATTTCTAGCTCATATGAGGATCAAACACACACTCACACGCTTGCACAGCATCTTTTTACAGAGGGGAACATTCACACATCTCACAGATAGAATACAGAAGAACAATGCCAGAACCGGGACTTGAATCCGGGACTCACAGAACACGAGGAGGACGCGCTACCTCTATGCCAGAAAGCCGGCTGCAATATTTCTGTAATAATGATTCAAATGATTTCTTTTGCGCTTTTGTTATTAGTGTTTTTTTAACAAATACCTGTTATTATTAACTATTATTCCAATTCTTAAAACTCTACAATTTCAGAAATATTCATAATCGTATCTATAAGTTACTAAATGTGCAAATTGCATGCTTCTAACGATATTTATTATTATTTTCTTAACACAAGCATAAAAGTATGTTTCAAAGCAATCTAAAACGCTACAACAAGCAATACTCCTAATCTAATTCATCCTTCCGCACTCACCATTCAGATTCTTTCATTATTGGCTTTATTCATTACCTGAATTCATTTGATTGCAATCCAATTATGCATATTAAAATAACATAGTTTAGAACTGATTATTTGCTCTGTTTGTTTGCATCCTAATTAGAAGAATTTTCGCAAATGTATTTTATTAAATTAGCTATATACAGAATAACAGGTATAAAATAATGTAAGGAAATTTTCTACAAAAGTAAGATAATTGCAGCCTAATGGAGTTCCTAAGCTTAGATAGGTTACTGAATGAGTTTCTCAAAAGAAAAGATTCATCAATATAAAAGGTAACTTAATTAACCTTCTTCGCGTTGAAAGCCCGTTGAATCTTAATTAGATCTAATGTTTGGGAAGTAATGAAATTAATGGTTAAACATGAAACTTAATACCTTTACAATCTATTGACTTTATTATCTGTTAAATTATTTATTATTTACTTTTATATATATAATGGGAGACTGAGAAAGAGTTGTTATTTTTTAAAAACTATACAGGTAGGCATCAAAATAATGGAAATATCTCTGAATAATGACATTTAAGAGTGCACTTCTTAAGCATTGAAATATAATACTAACTACGGTATTTTTCCATTAGCTGGACGCAAGCAAAATTTCTCCAAAGTAATTTGGCGATTTTTCAAATTAAATTCCTTGTTAGAGATTCGGCGGAATTCTACATTATTTGGCGATGCTTCGCTTGCTTCCGGCAAACGAAAAAGGTACAAGTTTTTAAATATAATATGTATATATTATGATTAAATTAGGTTAATTTATGAAGGTATATTAATCTTGGATTTTTGTCTAAGTGTATATTGTCAAGCTAAAGATAAAAATTGTGATCAAAATATTCAAACTTTCAGTTGTTTCTAGGAATTCGGTATCTGAAGTCATGACAATGTACATAAAGTTCGACTAGACAAGCTCGGCAAAATAAAATTAAACATTAAGGAAAAAGCGGAGGGAGAGACAGATGCTTGTTGGAGTAGATTATAATATATAAAAAGAAAACAACAGCTTTCAAAGGGATCAGTATCTGGATTTTTTAACATCAATAGATAGAGTTAGGGTACATCTTCATAAACAGAGTATTTAGTAATATTTAAAACAGAATAGCAATATTGAAGCCAATTATCACAGGTTTTAATGCCAAATTTCGTCTTGAACATTTTTAATTTCGCATCATTTATATTCATGCTTTCACAGTTGTTAAGGAAAATTATTTCATACATATTATAAAATTACCCAGCTCATTAAAAAAAATTCGTTTCCACAAGATTTTTAGGAAAAGTAATTTTATTTAGAATTCACACCGGAAAAAATAATGGTAAAAATTATCGATTAGAATAGATACAGTAATGATCATGGAACGGTAATTTTCCGCTCAACGGGCGCAAGCGAAAAATCGCCAAATGATGTAGAATTCTGCCAAATTTCTTACAGCGATTTTAAAGCGACAAATCACCAAATAATGCAGAATTTCGCTAAATTTCATTGGCAATTTTTTGCTTCAGCCCGGCGATTATAAAAGTAGAAATGCCACAATTCAACACGTTCCTTACTGGAATTGTGAGATCCTTATCAAGTATAAAGTTTCCTATTTTAATGTCGATTCAGTTTAACACCTCGGATAGAAATTAGTATCTCTGAAGCTTTTACTGGTATTTTGAAACTTACTTGCCACTCTGATAACTTTAATACTGTGAGATATCATATGCAAGTTGACCCACAATTGAATTTTACACACGGCAGAATGTTTCTTCGTCTTTACTTTTATAGTAAGGAAATTGTTCATTTAAATGCTCCTTATTCTTATTGTGAATCCATATATTCATTGTTTCAGCATTTTGATACTCAAAATGTTGTATATTTTATTATTCTATATTACTATTGTCAGTTTTTTATATATATTGTTTTTCAATGAAAACCCACTTACATCTAAACCAAACAGAATCGTAGTTATATGAACTGTGGAAATAAATATATGGCAAAAAAAATGAGAAGCGAAGTTTCTTCACATAGGCCGTACTTGTGGCTGAACTTATAAACTGTGGCAAACGTTTATTTAAAAAAACCCAGCCAGAATTCAGACACACCGTATTTGGCGAGATAAAAAAAAGTGAAAGGCGACGATGAAAGCTATTGAAAAAACAATAGTTTGGTTGATAAGGAAGAATCAGTTGTCACAAATCCTGAACTTATAAGTATCTGCATTAGCATTTCTCAAACAATTGTAATCGAATGTCAACAAAGACATTTTACCTATTGTGTTATCCTCACATAATGTTGTACATATTACTCAGCTTATCACTTCCTGTAAAAACGTATTTTTGTTAACATAATGGTGATAATGATATAATATCCATACCATAATGATGATGGAATTTTTTTTTAATTTCATATCCATTCGACGAAAACAATAGTGAATTCAGTGATTGTAACGATTTCAGAAACTTTCACTCTATTTAGTTGTAATGACAAATGTTATTTAGAACTTATTAGAACAGCATTATTTAGAACTCATTTAATCAATCAAACAACGTTAAAGAACCTTATATAGATTAATAAAAATTTTATTAATTAGTGTTGTTAATAAGATAAAATTCTAGAGCAAGTCCCGTCGTTTTTTTCTTTAGTGTTATGTACTTAATTATAAATTAATGATAGTTTTTTAAAAACAAAACCTTCAAATTTGTTGTGATAATTTTTCTACTTTTCTACTACTTCAATTTTTAATAGTAATTTTCTATTTCCACAAATTAACCCATCGAGCGTCGGCTGTCTAGCGCAAGTTTGTTCTTAAAACAGCGGCGGTCAAAATAAAGGTTGAACACAATTTACAAGATAAGAAATTGTCAGGACGTTCCTAAACCGGCATGGTGTGTTTTGCTTTCCCCCGAGCAGTAACAGCGGGGGGTAATCTACCCCGCTTTTTAACAATAATTCCACCCGAAATGCGAGGAATCGTGTGTCCCAGGGAACAGAGTGACAATTTGAGTCGTAAATCTGTCGAAGCACGACAATTACCGGGCGGTTTTTCAGATAAGAATTTGGTTTTCGCTCTGAGAACTAAGATCTTCTCTTTTAATTTGTAATGTTTTCAGAAAATATAATTTGTTCAAAAATAAATTTTAAAAATCCAGCAATATGATTTTATAAATTTGTGTAAAAAATTGAAAAAGATGTTTAATGAATTATTTAGAGGAATTATTATTCATCAAATTGCATTACGAACATAATACTTTCTTTTTGCCAACACTCAGAGAATCTTACTTAGTTTTTCCCGATATTTAGTTTTAAGCATTTTGCTGGCATATTTGGTATTGGAAATTAAAATAAAAGGATATATATGGTACACTGATTAAAATAGAATATAAAAAATTTATTAATATTTTTTAATACTTAATATTAAAAATACTACGTTCATTTTTGAAAATATATAGCTGTTATCAAAAATTTTAAAATAAAAATGTGGAAATTTTTTTCAATTTTTTTTAATAAAACAATCTTTTGTCAATGTATAGCAAGTAAATATTTTAGTAATAATATGTTTATTAAAATATGATTAATTTGGATATTTTTGACTTATTATCTTATTTTGAAATAATTAAGATGTAAGTTGAGATAATAAGTTTTTAAAGTTAATTTTAATATTGAAATAAGAAAAAATAATAAAGCATCCATTTGTGAAAATGGCTTATATCGTTTAAAAATTATCATTTCATTCTTATTTTTAGTAGGTGAATATTTTGAATGTCAATTTATTATATCATTCTTAAACTTGTCCCAATTATTTGTAAAAATTACTCACAGTTTGCACAGTAATATTTTCATAAATCCATGCATTTCTCTGCCAACAAATATTGCTAAAAACCTTTTCTTTATTTAACTTACGCAATGGAATCAAAATTTCAATTGTATCCACTTTATTAAATTACAACATTATGAATTTTTGTGAAACTTCATAAATTGTGAAATCTTGTAGATAAAAAGGAGACAGCTGCAAGTATCGACCAATTAAAAATTACCCCTTTCAGAACGTTTCTTCCATGTTCATCGTGCTTGGATAATTTCAAAAATTTCATTTACAATATTTCTCTGCATGTGAATTTCAAAAGATGGATGCTCAGTAAAATAATAATAATAAACACTTTAGAGTACGTAATCATAACTTCAGCAAAAACCGTGAGTGAAAAATTAGGTTTTTAGTTCATTGAAATAATAAAAATAATTGCTACACATTTTAGTCCATTAATTAAAACAAACAAAAATTATAGATATTAATGAATCTATAATAGTTTTGCCAGTTTGTGAAGGATGATCAGAGTTTTTCATTTAAGTGATTTTTACTTCCAGTCATAAAACTCAGATGGGAGAAAAGTGGCTTAAAAATGGCAATACAAAAATTTGAATATTGTGCTAAATCATAATTAATTTATATATAAAGATAAATACAGAAGATCGTGAATTTTTTATTATAGAATTAATTGGTAAAATCTGGGTTTGGGAATCATGTTGCTGTGGTAAAGCAGCAAGTTATTGGTGGTCTAGTCATAGATGTATCATCGGAGTTCTCTTGATGTTAAAATCTTCTTATCATTTGTAATTATTTTTTTTATCAAAGCAAAAATAATATTCACAAATATCTTTTAAAAATTTAAAAGCTAATATTTTCGTAAATTATTAATTCTTAAAGCATGTTAAAAATTTTAATTAAAAATTTTCCGGTGTAACTCTAAAAAAAATAAATTAACTAATTGGAAATTTGTGTATTAATTTATCTAATTGAAATATATTTTACATCAATCGTGCAGATAATAATTTTTTTTTTTTCGCTTACAGATTTTTGTTGATGCCAAAAAACCTCATCCCAATAATAATACCATGTTCTGGCATGATAAAAAGGTCTTTCACATGAGGGCAAAGGGATCTCTAAATAAATCCGTTATCACTTTTATTTGCCTCTGCTTTCATATTGGTCACATGGTCAAATTCTAATTTCTCATTGGTATTTTTATAACAGTTTGACTTATGTAATCATTCAATAGGATTCTTATTTTTAGATTTTAATTCCAAAGGTTATTAATTTTTCCTGGCTATAATTTTCTTTTTGAAAGGTCTAGAAACTCGAGTGAAGTGCACTGCTTAGGGAACTTGAGTTGACCTTACGAATATTTTTTAATTAAATAAGTGTTGATTACCTTTATGAAATATATATCATCAAGCTTTTTTATTATATTACTGAAATTTACTATTGATTTCTTGCACTAAATTTAATTAACATTATATTTATGCGAAAATTGTTGAGCTTAATATGGATTTAAATTCTAACGATTCTGACTGTGATGAATTAATTTTATCTTCTGAAGATTAATACTCTAAATCGGAAAGTGAATCTGATGATGATACTTTAAATGCAGCTCGCTGTAGGTGTCCTATTGGCTGGCAAGGACCTTCCAATGCTCCTCCAAATTTTCAATTTACTTCGACTCTTAGTATCAGTGCATGGGTAAAAAAATTTTCCTTGGGATTTAGATGATTCGATGATGTTTTTCAGAATTTTTTTTCGTAACACAGTGATAAATTACATTATGGAAGAAGCAAATAAATGTGTTGAAGCCTTTTTCAACAAATCCAATTTGACAACATCCTTGAAAGTATTAAATTGGAAAAATACAGATATAAAAAAAACTACATCTACTTTTTGGTTTCCTTTTACGGCAAGGAATAATGCCCAAATCTGCTGAAACATGGTACTACAGTATAAGATCTATTTTAAGCACAACTTTCTTGTTATTTTATTAGGCTTAAAATTTCTTCTAGACGACATTTTAAAATATTTATATGGTACTGATTATCAGCAGCAATGTTACAGATATATAAAAACTCTGTAATTTTTAATTTTTAATTTGTAATGGCATTTTTTTACTTTAATTTTTAAGCATGCATGTAAATCAGTACTCATGATTAAGTTCTGAATTCGCAGCCTTGTAATAGGTTTAAATAGAATGTATGTAATTCAGCCTTTATTGCATTTGTTTAATTTCATTAATATCTAAGACTAACTTTGTTTTAATGCAAAGTATTAATTGTAATTGGATATTTATTCATTATTAATTATAATTAATATTATTAATTATTATTAATATTATTGAGTATTAATATTATTCATTATT
>JAOUZG010016999.1:3450655-3461998 GCA_026289955.1 Argiope argentata | reverse complement strand
ATTATTATTAATATTATTGAGTATTAATATTATTCATTATTATTAATATTATTAATTATTAATATTATTAATTATTATTAATATTATTAATTATTATTAATATTATTCATTATTATTAATTATAATTGGACATTTACTCATTTCATTATTCAAAGCAATATGCAATTCAATAATCGAATTTTGTTGAATACAAATAAATGTTTATATAATAATTTTCCGTTTATTATAAACTAGCCGCATTTGGCGACCAGCCGATTCTTCAATATTTATTCGGACAAAAGGGTTCGATGAATTTTAACTAAGTCTCATAATAAGTTTTCCAGCAAAATATTTTTTAAGCTCTAAATTTCGATAGCCATATGATTCACTTGCATTATTATATAGGCCTTAATCTGTCCTATCTTTGAACTCCGCGTCTCTCTCTGATTTTCTATCAGTGCACGCAAAATTCAGTTTTAAATTAAAATTGAAATGAAGCTTCCATTAATATAAAGATTTCTTTACTCAATCTAAGTATGTCATTAAATAAAACTAAGAATTGAGAGCAGAGTAGTTGATGTTTTATGTTCACTACAGAAATTGAAAAGTTATAATTTTTTTATAATTTATAATATCTCAAGGAATTGTTCAGCAAAAATTTCCCAAATTAAATGAAACATTCAGTTTTTAATTTTATTTTTAGATGTATATAAATGATCTCAATTTTAATGATACATATTTTTTGGTTTATAAATATATTTAAAAAAATTATGGTTTCAATTCCTTTGGTCTTATAGATTCATATTCTGTAAAATATTCTTAATATTTCAACTTCTCAGTAAATAAATAAACATTTCTATCTTCTTCAAATATGACTGATTTATTCAGTACTTATCTTCTTTATCAATTCTTGCACATTTAGAACAATCATCATTTTCATATTCTAGGCCAATTATTCTAGAGTAACCATGATTGGCTTCTTTAAGATCTTGATAAAGTGATCTGAAATCTCCAATTTTTATCGAATAGTTATATTGAAATTTGCATAGATCGATCAGCTTGGATAATTGATTTAGTTGATTGGAGTGCCACTTTTTTATTTTAAGGAGGACTTATTGTCTGTAGAATATTTTGTTAAATATGATTCACATAGCAGATGATATATGTAAAAATTTAAAAGTCGTAATTCATCACCATTTCTTCTCTCAATCTACTAATTTTATATTTCACTTAGAGCATTTGTTAAGAGATGTATGTCTCTTCCAAAAAAATTAAGAAATTAGAGTTTGGGCTCCGATTACAGAAGATACCTTGTAGATGTTAAGCCATATTTTCCTTAAATAAAACTGTTTAATTGGATTAGTAATAAATGTATAGTAAAATATCACAGAAAACGTTTCCATGCATTTATTTCCCCAAAATACCATGTTTCATATTTGTTTCATTTTATGCAGACACGTGCCTAAAATGACATTTTTATATGTTTAATTTGGAATGATAGTTGATTTATTTTTTCTCACCTGAGAACATGATATTGTTTTGGTTAGAAAATATTGATATCTCCGAAATATACGGGTAAATAATATTTTTATCTGATTTTATAAATTTTGCATTATTGATTTTTACGTATACTTGTTTGAAAGAAGATGCGTTTTCAAATAACTAACCTGGTTTTACCAGTATAGCTTTAATATTGCGTATGCTTAACGTTGAAAGCAGATGCATTTTTATTTCGCATGATTCATTAAAATGTGGAGATAATTTACAATCACGAAGGCGAATTCTTTGATTTGCACAATATATCTCCTTCACATAAGTAAAAGTAACAATTCAAAACATGTCTTCTTGTTTGAAAAATTTTAAAAAAAATCACGAATGCAAATATATTTTATTTCTACTTATTATCAATTGCTTTTTGTTCGTCGTTTCTTTGAAATGACGTCATCTTCGAGTTCGTTTAAGATTTCTTACTTTTTAATAAATAATCTCGCTCTCAGAAGATTATCATTTGGTGGTTTTTTAAAAATTCTTTTTCTGTTTTAACTGTCACACTTTTATAATATATTTTTATTATGTATTTTTATTCATTTTAATTCTTTAATTGAATTAATAATTTTGATATTGCAAACGATCAAGAAATTTTTTTTCTTGCATTTATTGTTTAAAAAATATCACACTTCCTATTTATTTCATTTCATATAATCACGTGATGAAAATTATATTTTTCTGTTTTGTTTTTGGTAGTAATTAACTTATTTTTTAATCAGAACTTCTGAAATCTATAGGCAGCATATTATTATAAGCTGATTTATTTTATATCCTCGAAAAGAAAAAAAATTATTTTTATTTTATGTGAAATAAATTGTTGAAAAAAAAAACGATTAAATTGAATGTTTAAAAATTCATTAAAAATAGAGTTTTAATTTATAGGTCAAAGCATCAGTATCATTGAAAAGCTAATTTTTTTAGCTTTAACTTGATGCAAAAATCAATTTTGTACTGTAATATTTTCGGAAGCTATAGAGAAAAAAATTCAAAATTTGGCTTATTTTTTAGTTAATTAAAATTTTATTTAAAAATAAAAAAAGGGGCTCTGACGTGCACATTCCCGGCACCCTAGGTATACATGTACCACATTTGGTAGCTGTTGGTCAAACGGTCTGTCTTGTACAGCGCGAACACACACACATTGTGCTTTATTATATGTAAATATATATATATATATATATATATATATATATATATTCTGTAATCGGAGCCCAACATCTAATTTCTTAATTTTTTTGGAAGAGACATACATCTCTTAACAAATGCTCTAAGTGAAATATAAAATTAGTAGATTGAGAGAAGAAATGGTGATGAATTACGACTTTTAAATTTTTACATATATCATCTGCTATGTGAATCATATTTAACAAAATATTCTACAGACAATACTAAACTTTTTTAATAATCCGCATTATTTCTGTGTATTTTTTTTTTTTCATTTATGCTTTTAGTAGTCCATCACAAGACACAAAACTTCCTCTCATATGAATTTGTTTTGATTTTTTATAGAGATTTCACATATATATTTATAATAGAAATGTATATTTGAAATACATAGTTTAAAAAAAATGTTTTTATATTTATAATTTTTTATAAAAATAAAAATATTTCTTTTCTTTTTTTATTATTTTCTTTATATTATAAATATATATAATTTCCAAAAAAATATTTTTAATATTTATAAAAGAAACAGTTTTTTTTCCATCTGCCCCCCTCCTCCCGAAAAGAAAGAAAACTATGATTTGCGCAAAAGTAGTAAATAACGCATGCATTAACTTAGTAAAATAAAAAATAATATTAAACAGTAAAAAAAAGAACTATAGTTATCTAGATACATTAAATAAAAGCATTTATAAAAAGAATTAACAACATTTTTACTAAAGTTAAGTTTAAAAAGTCAACAATAAATAAATAATTATATCCAAAAATTTTCAAATTTGTCTTCCCTTGCGTAGTAAATGCTTGCCCAAATTCTACATACAAAGTTTAAGCAATAGTTACAATGACATTTATTTATAAATATTTTTGTCGCTAATTAATTGGGATGAAAACAAATTGATAAGGTTTTTTATAAATAAATATATAAGGTTTTTTTTAATTAATAAGAGTATTATTAACAGTTCAAACGTGATTTTTTAATATTTCATTAGACAAATACAGAAAATTCAAACCCGCTTTTGAAAACTCGCTTTTTTTAATAAACTATTATACATAATTATGGCATGTAAATATGAGAGTTTCCCTATCTGTAATAAGTATAATAGTTTTTTTTTTTTTTGGATTCGAAATGAAATATTGAAAGAAAGAATGAAGTATACAGCTCATATCACCAATCGGTCCTGTTATCGCGAATTCTTACAAGAAAGTGATGCCCTATTCTCAGGGGGGATTTCCTATTCCCCTAATTGGAGGGACCACCCGCATTCTAACAGCCAGCGGAAACCAGAAAATGAGCTCTAACAAGCCGATCTCCCACCTCGTTTATTACACTTACGGGGGGAAAGCAATGGCGACTTTCTACGGGGAAGCCGTGTTAAGAGATATTTGCGGATGGAGACTTTCTACGTTCCTGGCGGTTTTAAAGCGACTCGTTGGAGAGGATTTCTACGTTCCTGCCGGTTTTCAAGAGACACCCTGGAGCGACTTTCTACGTTCCAGCCGCTTGAAGGGTTAAATCTAACAATTGAAATATTAGTTGTTTGTTTAAAAAAAATTGATTGATTTTAAAAGGAATTTTACATATCATTTAACGAATTATTTCCCAGAGCATTATTAATTGAATAATGCATATTAAGTATAATAAAAGTTGTAAAAATTTACATAAATATATTATTAAACCTTGCATTTAAAATAAATAATTAGAGCTTATAAAGATTAATTAAATTTTTTATTCGTAATTATAACCATCTAATAACTCCTTATCGTTTACATATTAATCAAGAGATTATCATCATTAACTCTAGAGACTGCATAATTATTTTTTCTCAGTAAGTCATTAGCCTGTACACATTAACAGAGATAATTAAATTAATGCACCATGAAAAAAATCGGTGTTGATATGTTTAATTTATTTAATAAGAGGTAGTGCGAAAAGCTTAGGATTTATTTGTTTCCATTTAAAAAATATAATGAAATAAAATGAAACATTGTAGCTTGTGATTTGGGATTTAGGCAAATTTAAAGTGGAAACATTCAATCAAAAAATAAATTTGATGCATAATTCATTAACTTAATACCGGATATATATTTTTTCTAACATCAAAGAAAAATAAGAGCAAAAAATTAATAAATAGCATGTCAATTTATTCATAAGAGTTTCAGTAATATATTTTAAATAACATTTGATAGTAAATTAAATTTTATATTCGTATTTTCAAATCAAATCCGAATGTTCATTATTTTATAATGTCTTTGAAAAACCAGTTACAAAACGATAATGCCAGTTATACAGAAAAAGTGAAATAATTCATTATTATATTAAACCACATTTTGATTTCATAAAGAACTTTCTACGGTAGTAAAAATAACAGAAATATATTCATATTATTCACTGGTTATGTTGTTTATAGATCAGATTGACACTGAATAGAATTTCCTAGGGGTTCTGGTTTGATATTTTATGATAATATCTCACTGCAAAGCGAAATTAAACTCCAGAAATAGTATTGAGAATATTTTAAGTATATGTCTTGACAACTAATAACTTAATACTTACATCTAAAGCTTAATTAATTCTGAGTATGATTAATTGTGCCTCCAAACATAAAACTGTAAGTTTGATCCAAGCTAAAATATAATTTTTCTGGGAACGGGATCATTTCTTTTTTGATTGCTTTATTTAAAAATATTAAAACATCGGCTCGATGAAGTTAATTTTATTTTTTATATACCAAAACATGAGGCGAGCTCCCTGTAAAAAATATTAATATTCCTATATTTTTAGCTTTATTAGAACAATTTAAAAACATTTTGAGGAATGTGATGTTATTTTGTTTTGCTTAAGAAATAAAGATTTATTAACGGTAATTATTCTTTTTTTAAATTACTAATTTTCTATCACAAAATTTTAACCATTTTGTAACAGTTTAGTTACAGTGCAGTTATAAAATATATTATTTGTAGATGTTACATATAAAGATATTGAAAAGCTACTACAAATGTAATAAATGGCTTTCACAGATTCTGTATATTTCTGAAACGACAACATTGGTGGCAACATTAAAAAAAAACATATCTACGCAATGGAACATATGATTAAAAATTTTTGAGATATATTAAAATCAGTCTTAAACTGTGAGTAAATACTCAGTATTATTAGTATTTGAAACATAATTTGAAAAAAAAAGTCAGCTTAAAAAATTTGCTGGTTGTAAAAATATCCCAATGTTCAATTCAGTTTTTATTTCTAAAACAAGTCGTCGTAAAAGTGTCAGGAATAAGAAATTGGAAAAGTAAATAATACATTTTCCTCACTCACTGAAACTGGTAGAAAGTCAAAGCGTATAAACGATGTAATATTTTTGTTCCCTTTCTGACTTAGTTTATAAAGATTTTCCCATCAATTTATTTCTTTTAGTTTTGTCGATGGAATTGAAGAGTTCCTTCTCCTCCTCCTCTTATAGTTTTTGGTTATGAGAGCCATTGCCAAAGGACTCGTGACAAATGAAAAGCGATTTGAATGTCGGAAAGATTTGGGTATTACAATCTTAAAAGAGCATTATGTTTCATGGCATCTATTTCCCTGCGAAATCAAGAAAACAAAAATTGAACATTCATGTACAATAAAATAATAATTTCTTCGATGTTTAAATTTCAAAGGGTTTTATTTCTTGAATATAAATTTTTCTAATTCTGAGTTATTAGTTTGTTTAAGATACAATATTTTTTTAATTATTTTCTTAAAGGTAGTATTATTTATTGCAAATTCTTAATATGTAAAGATTTTTCTTTAAGAAACTTTAAAGAAGTTAATTTTCTTTACGAGGTGACAGAATTTTGAATGATTAAGCATGCTTCTTTTCGTTGAATATAAAAATTGATATTTTTATATATTTAGCCTTTATTTCCAACTATCATTTAGTAAATTATTAAAAATTCAAATAAAATATGGGTTGTATTAAGCTTAAATAAATTTCAAAGTTGAGCTGGAGGTTAAATAAGTGATAAGTCAGATTCAAATTCATAAAACGCACATGCATGTTTTATAAATGCACATGCATATAAATGTTTTAATATGCAAGCACGCAATATAATTATACAAAAGACAGTGGGAAAATGTAAGACACAAAACAATAAAAATTAATTAAAAATTGGAAACAATCCAAGAAAACATCATCGCTATACAATCTATTTTCTAAGATTACACATTGTTCCAATTTTCAAAACGTGTTACGTTTTTAAACAGTTCCTTTAATCATTTTACAGAAAAGGAATGCCTATTACTTTTGTGGTGATAGCGTCATAAGCCAGATAACAACCTCCGGTAGAAGTGATCACTTTTGTCTAGTGGTCTTCTTACGCTACAACGAAACCCTAACGTTGCGAATTCGGTCTTATTCACACCATTTACTCCACGGTTGTAACCATAAGTAAGCACCCTTTAACAGCTGTTGTGTTGTCCTCCACTGGCAGTAAAAATCCTCAAGGCGCATTAGACACAATAGCCAACATCATCATAATCAGCATCAACAACTCATTCACGCTCTAATATCGTTCGTTTTCCCACCCACTCATGGATGGGATAATATATGGTGATAGCTTCATAAGCCAGATAACAACCTCCGGAATGGAGCGATCACTTTTGTCTTGTGATTTTGTTACACGGATACCAACCCTAACGTTACTAATTTAGTTCTATCCACACCATTCATTCCACCCTTTTAAATAAGCAGTTGAAGATGGCGATTAGTATTTAAACTATAGAATGGACATTGCGATTAATATTTTAATGGTAGAATGGGCATTGTGATTAAAATTTTAATGATAGAAGGGACATGGCGAATACACTGAGTGAAGTAAGAAATTGGAGAATAATGTAATTAGATTTATATAATGTTTTAAAACCGAATAAATTTGTTAAGTAGCCTTCTATAGTTGAATGTCATAAAAGCAGAGAAATAAGAGATCCAGTAGACACTCAGCAGCTTGCCAACAGAAAACATTATAGTATAAAGAAACATGAATTTTTTCAAACGAAATCTACTCTAATGTTTATATGCCATAAAATATTGAATAAAGAATAAATGTTAGTGAGTGTATTCTTAGGTTGGAACATTATCGTAATACACTACAGTTTAATCCTTGAACCTCCTTCGTTTGTCCTTAGTATTGCATTCAATAATAGTGAATGTAATTCGCAAAATTGATTATGTACTACCACAATATCTCAGATGAAAATTAAAATTGTCAGTAAAATTCAATGATAAGTTTGAAACAAGATTCTAAAAAAGAATTCCACTTATTTGCATCCTTATAAAAGCATTAACATCAGAATTCCAAGATCATTGAACTAACATAAAGATATCCAGCACAATTTCTCTTCACACAAAACAACCATTCTGGTAAAAAAGTTTCTTAAAAACATGTCATTCTACCGTAAGACAGAATTGTAATATTGGTCCTCAAAATCTTGCTATTTAAATCTGATAATTATTTCAAAATAATACGTTGTACTGTATCTTGAACCATCAACAAAATGCGCATAATTATGATCTCTCTATGTTTTTGTATGGAATTCTTGATATGCTTGAATGTAGGGTTGTTATTTGCAATATGAGGTATGAGATCCAAACTACAATTAGTTTGGTCAGATTTCTTTCTCCCACAGAGATCTTTCTGAGATGTAGATATCAGAAAGCAGCTGTTTCAGCTGCATTATTCAGCTGCTAGCAATTCCGTTTATATGATATGGGCTCATTCAAATTTTCAGGTACATTAAAATTACATTAAGCAGCATTAAAACTCTCTAAAAATGATACGATTTATTGCGATTTTGGTCGATCTTAGTGATGGCAATAAAATTGAATTTGGATATTTTTATTTCAGAATTTTAACCGTCAAAGAATGTTCGCTCAACAAGTTCACAATTTAAATTTCAATTCTTATTAATAAATAATTGTTTAAACTGTTCGGGGAAATACTTGTTCTCTTATTGATGAGTTTGGTAATTCTTTAGAAAAAAAAAACATGTATTTAGATACAAATTCCCGAATCAGATAAATCAACAGTTATATTTTTTTAGAACAGAAAAGCACTATTTTAAAATTATTTAATCATTGTTTGGTTATCACATTGCATTGCACATTTTCTCTTGAATCTTAAAAATATATACTGTTAGGTTTTTAGCGTAGCGGGTTCGGATTGAATAGGAATTTAACGTGAGGACATCCCAAACAAATTTATTTACAGCTAATTACAGTTATTTACAGGAAGACATGATAAAGTAAAACTTCAGATAAATACAATCCAGCAATAATCAATCACTTACAGCGTAAATACAAGCCTTACGCACAATAAACACAGACTACAAAACAGATGTCGTATAGCACAGCAAACAGTTAATCACAGCGAGCTCAATAATACAACGTTGACAGAAAACGTAAACACAGCTCACTAATAAGCAAGAACAGAAATCCGCTAGTCCGGCGAGACGCTTTTCTTCCGAGAGGGGAAAAACCTCTAACTCTCTAACTAACCTACTGACTGCCAGGTTACGGCAACCCGAGCGGGCAAGCGCCCCCACGGCACTTACCCGCTCGTAACAATACTAAACATTCTTTAATAATAAAAGAACTTTAACTCTTATTTTCTTTAGAATTTTTAAATAGCTTAACCATTGCTATTTGGTTACGTCACATTCACATTTTACCTCTTCAGACCCGACGTTCTGGCAAAGTGGTAGATCGTCTTCTCCGGGATCTGGGCTCCTTGCGTTTGAACCTCAGTTCGGGCGTAGTTCTTCTTCTTCTGTTTTATGTCTGAATGTGTAATCCAGTAAAAAAAGGCTGTGCAAATGAATGTGAAGTCTGAAGTAGCTAAGATGTATCCTTGTTCCTATTTGACACTAGTTAGAATCGCTGACAGCCTCAGCGAGATTGTCCTTGGCAACTGCCATTAAAAACAGCTTCAGTCGTGGGAGCAGTGTTGACAATTTTGGATAATTAAAATCGATAATTAATTCCGATTAAGATCTTAATGCTGATAAAACAGAATACAATACACAAAATAATTATAGAAGGAACTTTACGATGCCATCTTATTTTTATTTACTACTGGTGATACAGTGATATTTTAAATAGTGAAATTTTCTTCATAATAAACGGTTTCTTAAAAGTGTTATTTGTTAGTTATGTTTTAGTAGAATATTGTAATAGACAGAAAGGACAAAAAATAAAATCTGATATCTTAAATTTCATGTTATCATGTAAGAACATTATTAATTTTAAGACATTGTTTGTCTAAATTAAAGTTATTAACCCATTTAAACAAGTTTGAATCAATCATATGGCAATCAGAATGCGCATGTATCAATATTTCGAGAATCAGATGCTTTGCAATTATTTGTGCCGAGTTGTAACTTTTTGTTGGTGATAAGTTGAGAAATATGAGAACCCTGTAAATCATTTTCTAATAACTCTCAAAACGGAAAATAGATGCCCCCAATACGATAAATCGATAATTTTCTGCTTTTCAATTTTGTGCTTCAAAACCCACAAACCAACATCTTGTTCCCACATGATAACATTTTAACAACAAAAAAATGTAACAACGCTGTCACTGACTTAAACTTTTAAATTGCAAAATTTCTATTTTTAATTTTTTTTGGGTAATAAATCGCGAATTTTCTGTATTATTTTCTAATAGCCTGAAAAGCAGAAAATTGCTATCTTCAAAGTGATAAATTGCGAATTTGTTGCCCAAGCATTTTGATGCTTTAAAATATCAAACCAAAACATCATGTTCTCTTAAGATAAAAAGCAAAAGTGGTAAAAACAAATAATAATATATGCATTTAAAAATCAACATGTTATTTAAAAATATATTTATTAAATTGTATTATACAATTCCAATCTATTGTTATTGTATAGATAATAATAGATAATTCGTAAATTTTAGTAATACAATAAACCAATTTTAGGATATTAAAAAATATAATAAACTCCTTTACACTTCAATAGCATAAATAAAGGAATTTTTTAATACAAAATAACAACTTAGGAGGAGTGAAACAAAGTTTATGAATGTACCCCCGAAAACTTTCTGTCCTAAACATATACTATAAGGAAATATAAGTTATATCATTTGTAAGCAAGAAAAAATATTCTGACATCCAAACTTTGAATTTTTATTTAAACAATTTAGTTGTTATGAAGCGTATGAAGTAACTAAAGTACGAAGCAGGACAAATGAACAGTATATTTTTCGCAATCATGGTAGTACTTCAAGATAAAACAGGATAAAAACTAATACGATATGTAATAAATTTGTATTTTTCCCGTCTAAGTTTATGGAAACTTTTTATTTAAAAAAGTGATTTATTACAAAGTGTATGAAGTATCCAAGGTAAGAAGCAGGACAAGCGAACAATATTTTTCGCATTTATGGTAGTTTGGTAAAAAAAAAGAAGATAAAAACTAATATGATATGTAATAAATTTGTACTTTTTTCCTGTCTAAATTTATGGAAACGTTTTTCGTCGTTTGTTTTGTTTTTTGCCTCTTTGATAGAATTCAGGAGCACTCCATCCTCCCAACAATTTTGTTGTTCGCATGGACCATTGTGGAGTGACACGTGACAAAAAGATTGCGTTTCGAATGT
>JAOUZG010016999.1:3428578-3440655 GCA_026289955.1 Argiope argentata | reverse complement strand
AACACTTAAAAATTTATACCTGAAAGAATATTTGAATACTGAAATAAAACTACTATTTGTAAAACTCGATAAGCAATGCCTATAACATAAATGAAAGAACAATCTCAATATAAAAGATATATTTTTAATCCTTGGCAAATTTTTAGAGACAGATATTGAAGTATTTTTATAGATTTTTTCATTGAATAATGTACATAAATATTACGAAAAAGGAAATGGCTCATCATTTTCATTTCTACTTTGTCCGTGAAATAATCAAAAAAGGATTTTGGATATCAAAAGTATTAATTATGCTTAACCTAATATTTATTTTATCCTTTTGATTCAAATTTAAAATTGCTCTTTAAAAAACTTGCATGACAGCAAAGAATGGTGAAATAAAAATATAGATTTTTTATTTAATTTCTGACGAAATTCCTATTCAAGACCGATGTAGTCTTTTCAAATAAAGTCTAATATTTGCTCTTATAAGCTAAGGACCTACAAAAGAGAAGACACAAATCTCTTTTGGAGAAAAAAGGAAGAAAAATAATCTTATGACAGCAGTAAATTCATGAATCGTGAATCTGGACATCATAAATAAAAATAATCGTCTTTGTGCTGGATAAGCAGAGGACATGAACGTTTAAAAAAGATTTAAGAGAGTAAAACCGTTCCCACCCCTATGTTTAACTGGCAACCGTTGTATGAATAATGTATGGAGAAAAGCGAGATTTTGCTATGAAAAGAAGGAAAAAAAGGGGGGCTTTCACTTTCTCGTTGCGGTTCTATAACCGAGTTGGAACGGATTCTTTTGATACTAAGCGTAGAGGAAGCAGTAATAACAAGAAGAAAACGCCGGGACTTCGGTATAGTTTCCACTTTCTGCATCCTTTTATTTATTCCGCTAAGGGAAAGAGGGTGTATGATCTATAATACATCCTAAATCGATGATATTGAACAGTTGCAGGCTTGTATTATTTTTTTTTCTTTCAGAGACTTTTACCTTTTGTAAGCAGAATGTCAGGAGGTTATATTTATGAAAGTTAAACCCCTTGCATTGCTCCATGATCCAAAAAAGTTTGTTGACTGGTCGGATGAAATAATAGTTCTTTTGAATGTCTTTGACGAAATTCCGAAGATTATAGTGAGGATATATTATTTCAGAAAACAATTCATCCTTTATTTGTTCTTATTACCATTTTATTTATAAGACTTTTATCCCTTCGTTTATGTTGTTTTATCTCTATTATTATAATTAACGTTTCTTCAAAACACGTTGCCTTATTAAATCAGTTGATAATTCAGAATATTTGTAAAACATTTAAGATGCTTATAGTGGTATATTTTTAGTTTCGAATCACGATGCCAATAAATAATTTAATCTTGGCTTATAAGAGAAAAGTACGATAAAAAGTACACAAAAAAAGGGAAAAGGAATTTTTCGAAAAGGGGAAAAGGAATTTTCTCAGTAGCGGCAACTAGGGTCAATAGTCCGTCTTAGCTACTCACGCGTCACAACTCTTTTTACAGGGCGTACGTCTTCAATGCATTTCAATCACTCATCTCCAGATAATTATTTAGACCTGAATCAGTGAACGTTCACCTGTAAGCCAGTATCCTCAGTATCGTCTACATAGAGGAGAGCGTGCACCAGCCGCAAAAAATATGAAGAGTCTAGGATAACCTTCTAGCAGCTAGGAGAGAATCAAGTTGTCAACCTCTAGCCTTCGGAAAGGTATCATCGTTCAGATTCATCTGATTTCTTTTATGAATTAATTTTGTCTCATCTAATTGTTAGTGTTTGTCGTTTATTAAATCTAAAATGTAATTTTATTTTAGCTATCCAGAATGTGTCATTCTTAAATCCTTCAGTCGCATTCTTGTATAATTACTGATAAACGGTTAAAGGTTTTATTAACTTACTTATAAATCAATATAAAATTTGAAATGAAAAAAAAATAATATGAAAGAAGAAAATCTAAAATTTGATAAGGGTACAAAAAATAAATTTCTTGCCAGTTTTGGAAATTGTTGGTTTTTTCAGATTAGTGACACTGGCTTCGTTCGTTATTTTTTTTTCTTTCTATCCGATTAAATAAATACTATATCTACATTCTTCAAGAGAGTCATCTTTTACTATCGAATGCAACTATTACTAGATTTACGGCCAATAATCCATCGAGCAAACCTGATGGCACTTTTGATAATTTCTTGCTGCTTTCACATCGTGGCATTTATGCGATAACAGAAATGTAACTTAAATTACTTGGGTTGAGTTTATAGAAACAAAAAACATCAGCTTTTATTATATCTTGGAAACAGAAAAGCAATGCTTTGGTACCATTTTTCATTTTTAATCTATATTTTCTTTTCCTTATACATCACAACAATCTGATAAATTCTATTTTATATGAATAACTAATTCTGATAAATTCCTATTTTATATTCTAAATTTAAATTAACTTATTAATAATTTCTTTTCATTAATAATAATTTTTTTTACAGTGAAACATTAATTATGCCCCAAAATGTGGTAACGTAAATTGTTTGCTTCTTAAAATCTAAAGAAAAGTATCTTTAATTGTTTCAGAAATTCTTAATATAACAATTAAAAATATTTTGTGCAATTTTTTTTAAAAAAACCCTTTAAAATATGGAAAATAATGCTTGAAACATTAATAATATTTGAAATTAGTTGATTGCAACTTTGGTAAATTTGTTATGAAATTAAATATTTTTAAAGAATATTTATCATAATTATATAAAATATATTAAATAAAATAACTTTTGAAAAACATTTGTTTTTAAGGAATTCCGAGCGAAGGGAATTATAATTATCATCTTCTATAGTACATATGTTTTAGCCAAGAAAATGAGAAATATAAATCTTGTATAAATATTATTTAACGATTCATCTCGTTGAATACAATTAAATTTTAATAATTGGAATATATAAGTGTTTCAAGAATCCAAACTGAATTGCTACAGTAATCTAGTTAAGAGAACATAAATTTAAACTTAATAATGCTGTATCAGTTAATGTTAAGGGAAAGGTTTATGTTATGATATTTGCATTATACTGAAATGAGCCATAATACTTCAGTGGATATCATTCTATTATAAAACGATTATAATAATTTAATAACAGGAAGCAGTACTTCAAAATTAAATTATGCTTCATTTTTCAAATTAATCTTTTTGGAAAATTACTCTTCAAAATGATATAATGTAATTTCCATGAAAGTATTCCAGGAAATTCATAATCCTAAAACACATATAGAAAATTGAATAAAAATTACGCAATTTATTGAATAAAAATCACAGCACCATCAAGAAAATCTAAACTTAAAAAAAAGGACATATTCTTTCATGAAATAAAAGTGTAGTTTTAAATATTAGTTTATGACATTCATTTTCCTAATGTAGTTAATAAAATATTTATCTCACTGCAATTTCTGAAAAAGTAGAATCTTTCCTCTACGTATAGACTAATGCAGATATTAGATAAATAGAATTTCTTCCACAACTGGGAATATATATGACTGTATCAGTGGAATTTATTCGTTTATGTATAGATTAATATTGATGCTATAAAAATAGCATTTGTTCTTAGTGCATGGGAACGTACATATACTGTATATATCAGTGGAATCTATTCCTATGTTTATGGAATGGCACATATGCTGTATTGGTCAATTTTGCTTCTCGCGGAATTGCACAGATGTTGAATCTATTGACTTTGTTCCATAACGTGTGATCTGATGCATGTGATGTACTAGTAGAACTTTCCTTTTTATTTATAGATTAGTATTGTGCCAGTGAAATATATAAATTTCCTTTCTTTTGAGGAATTAGCTGCTGTTTTACTTAAAGATCAAATGCCAAAATTCTATTCTCCGATATATTTTTGATTCTAGATACTATTAATGAATGATAAAAAATAACTAGATTTTTCTAAATGATAGAAGTTAACTAAATAATCAATAGAGCGAAGAATAACCAAGAAAACGAAGTAATGTTTTTATTTTGAAGTAAGTCTGAATTTTGAAAGAGTACTTTAAACTTTCGTCTTCTCTGAATGATGTCACTACAAGAAATATTTCTGTCTGGGCTTTTCATGCAATGCCAAATTCACATCACTTAGCATTTTTTTAGTTGAAACATAATCTGGGCATGATGTACAAAAAATATGACAAAAATATGACTGGACAATATGACAAAAAATCATCTGAAAAAATTAAGGATGAAGATATGCAAAAATATTAAAGGTTATAATAGTATTTGTGCAAATGTTATATGATAAGAGATATCCGAAATATAGTTGCGTCTCTAAGACAAAAAAAAAATGAGAATATATGTAGAAGAAAAAAATACCTTAGATCAAAATTTTCTAATTAAAAAAAATAACCCATATATTCTAAAATAATATGCTTATAATTCAAACAAAAATCAGCTGCTAGGTTGTAACAAAAAGTATTTCGGACAAGTCAATGAATGAGCCTACGGAAGAAACAGTTTCTATGACAGAAGATAATTGGAAACCAGGGTAACAGCTCTAATTTGTCGTGGACAATAGCTACGACTGTATGTCAGATTAGCTGGATAAACAGAATTTGGCCGGGGTCAGATAGAACTGTGGAAGGCACAGAACATCATATCTCGAATGTGACAATAGACAGAAGAAAATGAAAATGTCATATGTCTTTTTAAATGTTTGTATCCAAGGATTAAACCACTGCAAGTCCTTAATTGGCAGCAACTGTCAAATAAAACAAGTAAATTTCTGCGAAGACTTGTCTGCTCAGTAATGAGAAGCGGTATAGAATTAGTACGCTCAGCATATATGTATGCCCACCATATGTACCCTCAAATATGTGTACCCTCAGCATATTAAATGCATTCCGAATACAACAAGTAATTTCCATTGCTATTAGTCCTTACAGGTACTACTATAATGATAGCAGACATTCGAGTAGTCAGTTTATGTGTTATATTCTGAAATAATTCGAGTCAATCTACAATTTGATTAACTTAATCACATATAGTTTAATTACTATCTTTCAAGGAAAAGTTCGTTTGATGAAGAAACTTCTATTTGTTGATGAAAAGTTTTACACATTGATAAAAGTATATTATACAGAGAAGGTACACCTAGAACTCATGATAGTAAATCCTTCATTGTATGTGAGCAACAATTAGGTTTTTCAGATCTTTTGGGACGAAACTCTATTTTCAATAAACTTGTGGGGAATGTGCAATGTTTCTGGCACAGAGGTACGCGTCTTCCTCAGTGCCAGAAGCCCCGGTTTCCAGTCCTGGTTCGGTCATGGTTGCTCTTCCGTGTGCTATCTGGGAGATGTGTGACTGTGCCCCCCCTGTAAAAAGGGGCTGTGCAAGCAACTGTGAAAAGTATGTAGCTAAAGTCGTACTCTTGCCTCTAGTTGGCGCTACTCGAAACAAGAGACGCTTATCTTCGGCTTAAAATTTGCTTATGTATCAGCGGAGCCTGCCCATGGCAAGTGCCATAAGAAACAGCAAAAACACTTTTGAGAAATGTAGTTGATAAGAAAAAAAGCTATTTTCCACATCGTAATATGCCTCATTTGACAATTGAATAACTGATAAAAATAATTATAGATTATTACTCGGCTGGAATTCAAAACCTTCAAAAATATTTTAACAAGAATGTGGATGTGCGGAAATAATATATATCGGATTTCCTGTTGGAATGTCAGTTCATAATTCTTGCAAATGGAGTATTCAGTAGTTAGATAGTCTCTTCTAAATGCAAGAAACGCATTTAGCACCAAAAATCTGTGAAATCTATGAAATACCCGCGTTAGAGAAACCCGACCAATTCAAAGCAGATATACGGGTGATTATACCAAGTATCCAATTGGGTGTAACTTCAATGCAAATTTCATTTCATTATTGAGATTTATTTATACAAAAAGTTAATCTCAATATATATTTTTAAACTACTTTGCAATTGTGGAACTAAATAAAAATCAAGTTACTGATTTCAAAACTTTCATAAGCCTTACCATTTTTTTCAGATGAGGGCTGTGGGGGAATATCTTTATATGTATCTAATCAGTCTTCCAGTGCTATTCTTTGAAATATATTTCGGAATAAAGCGAGCTTTCGAGATAAATCATAATAAGGCTAAATATAAAACCAACATTATGTTAGATGACGTTTACATACATTATACATACATTACATATATATTTTCCTTACCTGCATCATCATATTAATTCACAATATTGAACATTAAATATTATTACAGGGATTATCTTACGAAGCTTGGAAATGTTTAAACCAATTTCAGTTAAAATTAGTTATTTTAGTATAGTTAGATTAACGTCTCGTTTTTCAAGCAACACTGGGCTATTTAGCCTCGTAATTTTGAATCATGATCAGATGACGAGGGGGACATTGGAGTTGTCAGATTTTAGATCTGTATTATTTACTCTTATACATATTTATTTATATACTTACTTATATTGATTGTTTTGTTTTCATGAAAAAAAAATTAGAAGTCATATTAAGAACCCTCTTTACCATTTTCGGATAAAGCACACCCGCCACTCGTTCTAAATGTTCTTTTCTATATGCTATTGAATCGATTGGAAATTAAAGAGGAGATCTAAAATGTCAAATTTTCATTGCAGAGCAGAACGGTTGAAAAGTGATCCAAAATCGGATTTGGTTGAAATATTTGTGGTGTTTCGAAACTGTGTTTCAATTTTGTATAAAATTGTTTCTGCTACTACATATGTATTTTGCATACCTTATGGTATTTGTATATTCAGCTATTTTATGAAAAGAATTTCTATTAGAAATTCTATACTATTAGAATTTTTATTAGAATTTTAATTTAGAAAAATTCCTCTAAATAATTTGCTTTTTGGATGATCATTCTGATAAAACATTAAATGAGTTATCAAGAATTTTCTTATACTTGAAGTTGAGAGCAAATATAATTGCTCTGCTTTTAAACTGTGTGATTAGGGATTAAATAGTTTTAAAGAAGAAAAAAATATCAACTTTCCTTCAAAAATTAATATTTTGTTTCTCCCGGAATGCTCCACTGCTGAATCAAAAACAATAAAGCTGGCTTGAAAGAAAGAAATACTTGTGTAATTGAAAATGAGCCTGCCACTGACAGACGAGGAAATAAAAGTGGGAAAAAAAACATTTCTCTGAACAAGTAGAAGAGAGATAAAAAAAGGATATTTCCAGATCAAGAAAGTTTTGAAAGATATTTCAACTCTAAAACTCCTGAACAACAATTCCATTTTACACAATACTAAATCGGCAGATTTAGGAAATAATCTCCACGAGTTATTAAAAATATAACTTAATTAATATTTTGTTCCCAGAAGCTAATATTAGACTGGATGTTGAAAATAATAAGAAGCGTTTTCATCATTTATAAAGTCAACAAAATTCCTTTTAGTCATTAAAAGCATTAAAAATTCGTAATTAATTATTAAAAATATACTTAACCATTAAAATCTTTAAAATCATTATTAATCAATACAATTAATATTTTTGACCATTAAAATCATTAAAAATGATTCATGATATGTGCTATTCATGACAGCTTTATTATCCTATTTTGTTTTTGGGCTTCGACTCATGATTTTTGTTTTAACGTCCTGAATTTTTGCGATTAATGTTTTTTTTGTCTTTTTAATACAATAATAAAGATGTTTCTTTGAACTTTATTCATTTTAGAGTTAACATTTTATTTCTAATTGTATCTAAGTTTAGTTTCTACATTTTATTTTCAGCCTTTTCTTAATACACTATGTTTATAAATTTTTGAGAAAAGGCTAAAAACACTGAAATGTTATCTTAGAACTGATTGAAATTACATGAGAGTCGTGATACATTCAACAACATTCAAGTCCCTGCGCTTAGTGAAATTTTAAATAATAAAAATAAATGTTTAAAACTATAACTCTAATAATACAAAATTTTATTAATAATAAGCTTATACTTAATAAAAATAAAGACAAAAATCCATTTGGGTGCGTACGGAACTGGCCTAGCTATACCTAAATCAATCAATTCCACTTCAGCAAAATTTTAATTATTTTTAAAAAGTTAATATGGACGAAGTGGGTCATATGCTGATCAATGCTATTTGAATTAAATCTCGCGTAAAAACAATTTTCTTGTCATGTAAAATTGAAGCAGTTATCTTTACATTCATAAAGAGTAGAAATGTGCCAGCTTCCTGTCATAGGGGAAGAGTCTCTTTCTCAGGATCTGCGAGTCCCGGGTTCGATTCGTGGTTCGAGCAGGGTTGTTATTCTGCATTCTATCAGTAAGATGTATGAATATGCCCACCAGTAAAAAGGGGCTGTGCAAGCGAATGTGATGAGTGAGTATCAAAAGTGATACTCTTGGTCCTAGTTGGTGCTACTACAAAACAAGAGACACTGATTAGTATTAGATCGCTGACTAACTCAGTGAGCTTGTTCCTCGCTAGTGCAAAAAAAAAAGTAGAAATGTTATTTTAGTGTGTTTTAAAATCTTTGTCTAGTTTTTAAGGGAGGCTTTATATAATGTTCCTTCTGACAAAGGGGAGAATAAAAAAAATAAGTAAATATTTTATACACCATTCGCATATTCCTTTATCGCCCTATTTTAACATTTCAAAAACGTTTTAGTATAATATAGTCTTATATCAAAGAAAAGAACTAAAATAAGGCATTTATAAGGTATATTGTAAAGTATTGAATACTTATATTGCACAAAGCAGTTGCCAATATGTCTAGGGTTGCAGAATGTGTTTCTACAATATTTTAAAAGTAGAGTATGAAAAATATTTAGACTGCTTCTATATTATATTTTGATTTTCATTAGTTGCTATCCGTCATCTTTTCTGTTTATCATAATATTTGTATTTGTCCGCGCTTGCAACTTGTTTTCATAATCAAATGGAAACCTTTTGATGTGATAAAAGGAGTCTTATACATTAAACTAATAAAAATAGAAGAGCAGACTATATTAATATAATAAAATGTCTTGAGGTATTCGACTGAATAGAAAACACTACACAACTCCGCACCTAACCATCAATATTTATTTCACTTAAATTCCATATAGTTATGTTGAAAGAAGGTAAACTGGAATCAAACAACGACATATTTCAGTTCATAACTAAGGTTCCCTATTGGAATAAACGATATAAGGGAAGTTCAAAAGAAATGATAAAAATATTCATGTGAGCAGATAATATCTTTTGAACGAATGTACTAAAATTATATTTATTTTTTCCAGTTACTCTTTCAATTTTATAACAATGTTATGACAGTGAGGAAAGGAAGCCATGGAAAGTAATTGATGAGAGCCTATCAGCACTATACTAAAATTTTAGGTTGAAGAAATTAAAAATAATTGAAATTGATTTGTAAGTCAATTGAAATCAGTCACTCATTAGTCAACTTGAGAACGATTGAAAAAATTTGAATATAAAAGTTATTTGTTATCAAGAACTATTTACACAATAGTTTATATTAATTTTCTAATTTCAATCGCAGAGCTTTTATGGGAGAAAATTTAAATTTCCTTTTTCAATTTTTATCCCATTTCATTGATTTTTGCTTCCCATTTTAGAATTTAAAAGAAATTTCTACACTTTAAAATATATCTGTTTAATTCTGAACAAAATAAAGAAGAGTTATCTTTGTCAAAAGTTAAGACTCAATACATTATGTTGTGGGGGGCGTGTACAAAAAAGTATCTTTGATTTGAAGAGAAGGAGTTAAATTTTTCTCCATAATTTAAATTTCTTTTCAAGAGTCCTCGCTACGTGGCAGACGTAACCCCACGAGGGAAGTAGGAACCAAGGATAAAGGCCAATGAGAGAATTTTTTGCACTGATAATGTTTTAAAAAGGATTATGCTGATTCAGAATTTTCGTTTAGAATATTTTAAGAGTCACTTTGGGAAAATAAATGTCAATATTTCAATAATTAAAGGGAGGTTGGGGCTGAATTTATTATTAAATACTTATTTTTAGACGCATGTCAGTAGTTAAAAGGAAGCCGGGTGTAGAATTATTATTAAGATATTATTTTTAAAACACAGGTAAATCAAAATTCTCACTCACGAACGCACAAGTAGAATTTTTCAAAAGTCTTTAATAACTTTATTTATTTATTTATTTTATTGATATCTTTTAATTAACTTTAAATAAATAAATAATAAGATATTTAGAATATTTTTGGATAAAACTGATTATTTTTTAAACTGATATAAAAAATAAACATAAGACATGTTCACATACATGTAAATTATCTGTTCAATTGAAGTGAGCTATATGAAATATGTGTAATATAATAGTATTTATAATATTTATTAATTTATAATTTATACTATCACCCATTGTTAATCAGCAACATCGAATATGATATGTTTACAAAATAACTTCTACAGTATTGATCAACATAAATGTGTATAAAATTTGCAGCACTGTTTAAACAATAGTGGGCAAAATAATATAAAACTCAGTTTCTTAATTGAAAAGAACTTGAAAATAGTATTAATTAATGCTAAATTAAGGATTCGAATTCTTTATAACTGTGTGATTCTTTTTTCATATTTTCATTCCTTTGTATGATATCCTCCATTGTATTGATATTATACAATACGGCATAAAACTTTTAACAAAAATCCTTAATATATGCTAAAATAAGTTAGCCTATTATTTATAGACTCGATTTCATTTATAATATTAGAATCAATTTTAGTTCATAAGAGCAAGAATTCTAATTGGAATGCAACGTGCAATTATAAAAATGGTTCATGAAAATGTATTTTAAAATGAAGCAATTAAAAGAAAATCTTGATATCTTCAACTTGCGCATTTATTATAAATAATAAATTAAATACATTGAAAGCAAAGAAAGCTTTCATAAATGTTTTTAAACTTAATTTTAGCTTCTTTTAAATATTATTAGTTGAAATATTTTCTTTATACAATTTAATAATTTTGGATTATATTAGTTCGAAGTTTTATAGAAAACCGAAAAATAAAACCTTACATTAGGTCGTATTAAAAACATTATATCTATTTTTAATCACGATAAGCTGCAGAAGTTATGCATTTTAATAAATAGAAATGAGCATTTTGAAATAGATAATTGAGTAATTTTCTGTAAATAGCTTAATTCAAAAGAATTTAATAGATTCTATTAATGTAAAATTCGAAATTGATACTTTCTTATTGCCACTTAAAATTCTTTAATCTTTCTTCAAACGTCTTCTATCTAAAAGCTTTTCATTTAAATTCAAATAAATGAGTTGCAGTTCTCAGTTAAATTTGTTGCTTTTTTTGTTTCCAGAATTTAATAACCTATTCATGAATATTCTATGAACTAGACATCTTATGCACTTCATTTCTTACAAGTGATTTTTGTTCGTGAATTAAGTTTCCCTTAATTAAACTTTGCTCGTTGCATAGCTCCCGTACTTGTATAATTCTTTCTGATTATTTTAGAGAAATTTTGAAAAGAGGTTTGGATTACTTACATGAGTTTAATTTAAATGTATGTTTTGATGAGTTGAAAATACGTGCTGCCTATTGATTTGAAGTGGCATTCAAATGAACAGTAGCAATCAGTTTTTTTTCTCTGTTTTCCTATTTAAAACTTTAAGAAGAAAACTAAGTACTGCTGTAAAAAATTGAAAAAAAAAAGTGTTTACATTTTTTTTTATTTAGAATAAAAGAAGATTTTTTTTATGTATGAAAAGTTTGAAATTAGCTTCATTACAATTGCGAAATGCTTGCTTTTCGATCTTTCAATTATCCGTCAATTAAACTGAAATATGTTCATGCTACTCACTTATTATCATACGAGACCATGTAGTTTTTTGTAGGAGTTTTTACTGTCTCCGAAATTTAAATATATTTACCTTCGTTTACCAGTATTGCATTATTAGTTATTACTTATGCTTCTTTGATAGCAGGAGGTGCGTTTTCAAAATGAACTATGCGAACTATGATAACTTAGCTGTTAGTTCATCTCAAAATCAATCGAGCTCCAAAACTTGATGTGGCAACAAAAAAAAATTAA
>JAOUZG010016999.1:3395745-3418973 GCA_026289955.1 Argiope argentata | reverse complement strand
CATGAATGCAAATAAAATCTCAACTCTACAGTTTACGAGAATTGCATAAAAATTGTTTTATAAACGCAAATAAAATCTCAACTCTACAGTTTACCAGGATTTCATTGAAAATATTTTATAAACACATATAAAAGCACTACCCTACAGTTTTACTAGGATTACATTGATAATATTTTATAAACGCAAATAATATCACAACCCTACAGTTTACCAGGATAGCATTGAAAATATTTTATAAATCGAAATAAAATCACAACTCTACAGTTTACCAGGATTGCATTGAAAATATTTTATAAACGTAAACAAAATCACAACCCTTCAGTTTATCAGGATTGCATTGAAAATACTTTATAAACGGAAATAAAATGACAACCCTATAGTTTACCAGAATTGCATTGAAAATATTTTATAAACGCAAATAAAATCACAACCCTATAGTTTATCAGGATTGCATTGAAAATATTTTATAAATGGAAATAAAATCACAACTCTACAGTTTATCAGGATTTCATAAAAAGTAGTTTATGAATGCAAATAAAATCACAACCATATATCTTACTAGAATTGCATTAAAAATAGTTTATGAATGTAAATAAAATCTTTAAATAACATATACTTCACCAAAATTAAGATAAAAATAACATGCAATCAATACAGTCTAGCACCATTATATCTAGTTTAAACCGAGATTAATAGTTTCCTGCATAAAATGCAAGGTTTAATCAAAATTCCATACCACAACACATTTCATTTCCTTTATTGCATCGACACTAAGTAAATTGTGATGAAAAGACGCCTGTGGCAACTGGCAATTATTTTCTCCGCGACGAAGAATCTCGTTCTCGATGTTTGGGAACAGAGCTTTTGTACGCCTGCTTAGAAAATGATTTCACGGGCAACGCTGAATTAAACACTATCGTCATATTATCAAAATGATTAAACAATCTCAAATTCAGTGAATCCTGTAGAATCAGCGAATGTGAAACTATTCAAGAACTTTATACATTGTTTCCCGAGCAAAATATTGAGATATAGGTTAGATCTGGATATTAAAAATTTACGCATGAAGGAAAATACTGAACTTTGTAAAGGATAAGGATTTGGTTTTGAAGTATGTTTAAAGGTATTATCTTTTTATGGAAATAGTTTATTTGATTCTTTGTAAAGTATTGTATTCAAAATATTTATTTAGTCATCAACTCTTGTATTGCTATTATCGTAGGACTAAAGAGAAGCACTAATATTGTGAGGGACTATATTACAAACAAAAATTTGGTGTTCGTATATATTTTGTTTGTAACAACATGAACTGGTGTATAAACAAAAAGATAAAAAATGAAAAGAAAAAGACGTAACGTAATCTCAAAATAACTAAGAATTTTAAAAAAAGAAAATCATTTGCAACAATTTATATTTGTTCGTGTTCTTGAGTTGGATTTCTTTCGCATATATTGACGAATTATTTATTTTTCCCAATACATAATTGGAATATTCGTTACATAAACATTCAGTATATGGAAATTTTAGTGATAATCATTGTTCAAAGTACAATACTTCAATGGTTTCGAGGAAATAAATGTTCTCTGTTGTTGTCGACAGAGTTTTTAAAGATGACTAGTCCGAAATGTTTTTCAGTTTCTTTGCCAGAAACGACAGTATTGAACTATATGATAAGTATTTTTTGATATCATAGAGAAGATATGTTCTTTTTCTGAAACAGAATCATCCTTTCATTTATACTTTTTCTATATATTTCTTTCCCAAATTATATTAATGCATCAAAAGAGTATATGCTAATATATTAGTATCTCACACTTTTCTTATCAATTAATTTGTGCTTAATATCTTCTACAAAACATAGCTCGTTCTAGAGTAAATAATAAAAAGGAGATTAAACTTTTTTTCGCATAGACATATTAGACAAGGCCAGAAAACATATATGCAAAGTGACAATTTGAATCAGTATCGGTTTATTTTGCCCCTTATTACTTATAATAAATGAATAAATAATATAGTATTGGTCGGATATAGGAATCGCATCATTTGGGGTGTAAGTTTGATCCTCCAACCACGGTTCAAGATTGTCCATGTGCATGGTAGATGGTATACATATAATTCTGTCATAGCCATAAAGTGCTCCAAGTTGAAACTATACCTCCGGGGGTACTGGATTATAGACGATTCAGGTCTAATTTACGATTCTTTCCTGATTCAGGCATAAATTAAGATATGTGTATGAGAGACAGAAATGTAATGCAGCCGTGGAAAAATCTTTTGACACACTAGACGCTAAAAAGAGAGGAAGAAATACTTAAACTCGGCTTCAAATCAGTTATTTCGTTAGCTGGTTTGTATATGAGATGTGCCATAAGCAGAAACATCAACAAAATTATTATTATTGATAATAAAGAATGGCGAATCTCAGATAATTTGAGTAACTCTAGAATAGATCATGGAAGAATCTGATAGCAAATTTGAAGATGTTTTCGAGTATCAAAAATATTGAAGGGAAGAAATTGAAACTTTTGATTAGGTTGATAATATAATTATGCAAGCTCGGACAAATGGCAGCTTCTTCAATTCGAAGATGAAAATATAAACTGGATATTAGTTTTCATCAATGTTTTGACCTCTCGAATTTTTATAATTTTATGGAAATTTGTCCATCAGCTTATTTTTTTATATGCTGCTCCAGCAGATAGGTTTAAAATGGTAAATGTAAAAAGGCATTTTAAACTATATTCAACTCTAAAAATTTGAACTGTGGAATAAAACTCGCAAGTAATGAAGGCCAAATGGTATATAGGAAATAAAGGAAAATTGGAAGCAGCATGGCTTTTCATATAAGTTTATAAGTGCATATAAGTTTACTATTATTGGATGGACTAAGTCTCATCAAATAAATGAATTAAAGACGAATCAAATAAATGCTTATGGACTCAAGAGACTATATAAAATTTATTTTGTACAGCCATTTCACTCGAGAAATTTATATTGTTTCACGAATTGTTTTGATGAAGCACAGGTAAAAACAGGATGAAGCACAGGCACCAATAAAAAAGAAAAATCTTCTGTTGCTCGGGAAATTTGAAGAAAAAAAATAAATAAAAGGCAGTATTCGACCAAATTAATTTAATCCGTAAGAAAATGTTACAGAAAGCAGACAGACGGTAGCTTACGCATTCAATGTCCTTTCAAGAAACACGTGCCCAGTGTATAATCTAAATTCGGAATTCGTTTTATTATGATTCATTTCATTTTTTCATTTTTCCTATAGGCATGAATTTTCGATGTTTAAGAAACCCATAAAAGCAGAGAGAAAAAGAATAAAAATTGCAATATGTAAAGTTTTAGAAGACCCAATGTAATAACTTCTTCATTTTCTATAAAATAATTTGGCTTTATCTAAAATTAATATTATTATGCTTGCTACAGTAGGAAAAGCAAATCATTTCTGCTTGATCAAATAATAAATAAAGCCTTTATTTGAAAATAGCACAACAGCTGATGGTCCAATGAAGGAAAAAAGTATTACTTTTATAGAAACAAAATGTCTCATGATAAATCAATAATCTATTACAGCAACATGTTGTGAGGTTCAATAATGTTACTTAATGTCATTATTGCCAGACAATATCATGAGAATAGTACAAGTATGCTATTATGTGCTATTACGGTTTAATAATAGACTACATAAAATCCGGAAATCCCCATAATGTTGCTTGGTATTCTGAATGCCAGAAAGTATTTTGACGATAATACATCTATGCTATTATAGATTAGAAACATACTACATAAAATCCGGAAAGGATATGAGATTGAAATCGTAGTAAAAAAACTGTTGTACTTTTAATAAACTTTTAAATAAATACTTTTGTACAAAGAAAACCAATTGCTGGCCTTTGAGTATATATATATTTTAATGATATCTGCTGGTTAGTTCTGTCTAGAATGTATCGATTTTTCGAAATTCGGAAACAGGTCTATGGTAAATGTAATGGAAATAAATTGCTCAGAAGAAGGTTGGATTTTAAACAATCAAGTAAATAATTCATTATTTCATGTAATCATTCAAGTTTTACGAAGGAAGCAGATTGATATCATCGAAAAACTACAGGGTAAGTTATAAAATTGGTTTCCGGTCAACTTCAACTGTTAATTTAGAGTTGGTTGATAAATGTCTTATGTAAATTCTGACTATTAAAACAGGATAAAAAATTGTAGAGGGCATTACACATTTACAAACACAATGAAATACATATTTACTAGTTTCGCAAATGAAAAGGAGAAAAAATATATTTTTAAATTGCTTTAGTTCATTTATTTTTTATAGATAGAAAAAGTAACAATACTTATATTAAGATATCCATTGTGCTATTTTCCAATGCACTATGTAATGCTGTTAATTTAATTTTTTTAATAAAAAATAATAGTTTCGGTTGCCGGTAGAAATATATCTCTGTAGTTAGTTTTCCAGTCGCAATGACTCGAATGTTATGTGTGCCTTTCGAGTTAATAAAAAATTATAGTTGACTACGAAAATATTTTTTTCCGTTTTCGGATTTTTATTGTAAATATTATCCTCCATGATTACAACTATTGTTTACAATATTTGAAGCAGCAGGAGTTTCTGACACTGAATACTTTAATTATTAAAATTACGAAAACGGAATTATTGCTGCTTCTTAGGGATAGTGAACAAGTACTGTATCAAAGAGTAAAACGATCACTGAATAAAGCGTGTTAGCAGGCACACATATACAGTAAATTATTTAATATGAAGAATTATAATTGATGAAAGACTCGGTAGTGAAACTTTGGGAGCATTGAGTGTTGTTAATAAACTTTATAAGATCTTAATTTGACTATTTACAATAGACAATGCGATTAATTATAATATTAGTGTTATTTTTCATATAAAAATCGATATCGATTCGAATTTTTATGCAATTATGTTAAGCCAGCATTTTAATTTCAAAAACTAATTAAAATTAAGTTAAAAAAATCTCGGAAACGAATATGTGTACATTTTGAAATCGAAATCACACGCTTACAAATTGTATAGAAAAATAAAGTACAAGTAGAATTGTTTTAAACATGCCCTAAGGAAATATTGAAGAAATATTATTGAGGTATTAAGGAAATATTAAGTTGAATAAAATATTGAGTTATGCAGATATCGATTATTATACTAATTCATCAAACTTGAAATTTTAAATGTATTAGTTATGAGGGCAAGGAGAAAAAATACACCGGACTCAATTAAATTAATTAAAGATATTTTACAATCAGGCTCATCGGCTGTCTCTGCAAATTTTTATTTTATTGCATTATTTTGTTTTATCTTTTATCAAACTAGAAAAAGCAGATATTTGAGGAAATTTCAACCTTTTTTCATGCGAATGTGAATTTTATTAATGGTTTTATAAACAAATTCAAATAAATGATTTCAAATTTTCCTTATTTTCGAATAATAGTAAAATTTCCCAAGACTTCTCAGGGAGAGTGTTAAAAGTGGAAAATTGACTTTGAGGTTAAATTTTATAGCTGAAAAACTCATTAAATATACAATCTTTAACAAATTAAATGAGGTGATATGGAAACCAGCCCAAGTTTATATTAAATAAAAATAAAATTTTAAAAAAAACTAATTTTCTCCTATTAAACGCTGCCACAAATAAATATTGATATTTCTTTTAATAGTTTTTTTTCAATAAACTCAAATATAAAGAAAAAACAAAATTCCCGTAAAAGCATATTAAAGTTAAGCATAATTAAGTTCTATCACTTGTAACTCTTTAGTATCGTGAGTCTGCTTGAATAAATATATGCAATATTTTTCAAATAATAGCTTTGTTTTTAAAAGATAGAAAAATCAATGAATTATATGCTGACCAAAATATAACCAGAATCCATTATAAAAAGAATTTTGTTTTGTTTAGATTTTCTATAATAAATGTGTAATTTGATTATCTTGTAGTTTTATTTTATTTCAGTCTCTATCTGAGAATCTGAGTAAAAAAAACATGTTCGTCTGTCTAGACAGATTACTTTTATTTTTAAACGCAAGAATAATTTTTTACTGTAATTTATTCAGAATAGAAAAATATGTAAACATTATTCTTTTGGAAGTTTTATTGGGTACAAAGAATACACTTACAAAGCTGTAGAAAATATAATAAAATAATGTGTTATCATAGCAACCAAACTGTGTTTTTCATGTTTCCAATTACTTTTTTATGCGTAAATTTTATATAAAGCATGCTTCAAACAGTGAAATGAGTGTATACTAATTATAATAACTATTATTTATATTAAAGATTGTGCTAATAAAAAAGTTCTTTATTTTTATCAGTCTTTTTATTAATAATAAAAGATTACACATTTAGGTTTTTATCATTTAAATTTAAATTTTAAGTGAAATGAGGTAAATTAAAAACATATATACAAATTTCGAGAGGAAAAGAGTTAGATGGTGTTTTTTTCAAAAGTAGGAATCATGTCTATTAATTAAAGAAACCATCAAAATTAAGCTGCATAAAATATTTAATTGAAAATTTTATTGACTATTTATTCCTGCTAAACTATTGGTCGCAAAATGTAGATAGTTAAATATAATATCAAATATTAATGAAAGTATGAAATATAAATCATTAGAGAATTAAGTTTACAAAATTGTATTAAAAATGTCATGATGCAGTATAAATTCTGATATCAATCGCTTATTTTAAACGGTTGTTATTAAGTATAGTATTGAATAAATTGTATTTGAGTGAAATATTTGGTTGTTTTTACCTCGAAAATAATTAAAATTCTTGAAAAAAATCCTTCTAATTTAAAAACAAAGTAATATGTTTAAATATACCAAAAATGTGTTTAGTATGCCTATTATAACTTTTTGTTTGAAACTCTTTACTTGAAAAATTATTTTACCTTCTAAATTAAACGTAAAGAAATGACAAGGAAAATATACTCGCAGTTAAAATAATCGTTCATGAATAACACCATTTACTATATTATGTATATTATTTCCTAAATGCATCGATTCCACCAAAGAATCTTCGTATAAGCAAATCTGGCGCACGTTAAACACGTCAGAGGCAAACGACCTCCCCCTGCTGTGGTGTGAGAGCTTAGAAATATGCAAGCTCATAGATCATCCTCATCATCAAAAAATGGCTCAAAATTTTGAGATCCATCCAAAAATTGTCCTAGTGACGCTTTAAAACTTGACGTTAATATAATTGAACTAAAATCCTCAAATACATTTTCTAGACAAAAGATTTTTTAGTATTCTAACACAGATGGTTACCAGCAAATATATATACCAAACCTATAACATAATAGTAAAATAGATTTATAATAAACATATTTTATATAATAACAAAAAATGTATACAACAAAATAACAATTCCTGGCTTTTAATCTTAAAATACATTACGTTATCGGGCTCGTATAGTATTTGCAAAAACTGTTCAAGCACCTTTTATTTTGAATAACCCAAGAACAGTAATTTTCGAATAAAACGGTTGGGTTAATCACCATTCCATGCCGCTCCGTAGTTCATTTTCTTGATTACTTCCGCACAAAGTGAATTGCGATGAAAAGGACGTCGTCGGAGACACGACAATTACTTTCTCTGTGACGGAGATCTCACTTTCGATCTCTGGAGACCGAACTTTTGTACCTCTGCACAGGAATTGATTTCACGAGCATCGCTTCATTAGGCACCGTCAAAAAGACGAAAGAATCACACAGCCAATGAATCGGGCGATGCGAAATTGCGCGAAATACTCACGTTTTGTGTATGATCAAAATGCTGCGATGTAATGCAGATTGCAAGCAATTCATGCGTGAAAGACTATTGTCTATGCTAATTGGGAAGGTTTAAGAACCACAAAGTCTACATTCTGCGTTAATCAGCGTGGCATATCTACTGTATTTATCTCATTTATGCTTCAGTTAATTAAGAAGATTGAAATACTTGATTCATCGAGAAATGAATATCTGAGCTTCAAGGAAAAGCCGAGACTGATGAAAATAGGCGACAGAATACATTTTTGGAAAGATAAAGACTAAGATGAAAAATTACTTACAATGGACGCTTTTGCATTTTGCTAATTATATGAACTGTTATCAGTTTAATAAAGTAAAACTGTCTTCTTATGTTTCATAATCATAGTTTTAGCGAAAAATAATAGAATGAATGCTACGAAACAAAGAAACGCTCTATTATTTATTGAGAAATTTCATTTTGGAAAACGATTTATTGGAATGTTTATCTGTAGTGAGATAATTCAAAAACAAATGAGCTATATGAATGAAACTATACGAACAAATTTATCACCAGAATTGTAAATAGGCATCAAATAACGGATTGTTCGAATTTCTATGAAGTGACGTCCATTTCAGAAGTGTTTAATAATTCCTTGTTTCGTTTCCTAATTTTGATTAATTCATCTCGTGCCACAAAGAATCATGAAGATAATGCTTGGGGTTTTGTTAAAAACTAAACATTCTTAATTTAGAGTATTTATTGTTTAAAATTGCATAAAATATAATTATTTGCTTCATTTAGGAAACTTCAACACATGTAAATTTATTATTAAAGCTTAACAAATTGGTCGTTGAACCCTGAATTGAAATGATGTATAATAAAACCTTTTGGATAAAATAAAGCTGATTTATTAAATTAATAACGTAAATGTTGCAAAAGATTTTAAATTTTTTTTATTGTCTTGTATTTATTTTTTAGAAAATATTACATTTCTTATATATTTCATTTCATACAAACAGATATACGAAATTAAAATTTCTTTGGTTTCCAAAACTTTTAATTTTTTTTTTAAATTTGAGTTTTTATCAATATGATGGGAACTCATTGATAAAAGCTACTTTTTTTACATGGACGCATAATCTGTCACAGAAAGTTAAATTTTATTTTTATTTTGAGGGAAATAAATTGTTGAAAAATAAAATGAAATTGTTTTAAAAACATTATTCATAATGGTAATTTAATTTATTGACTAAAATATTACTATAATTAAAAATACTCTATTTTGTATATAATATAATCAATATAATATAAAAAACAGTTTTATGCTGTAATATTTTCGGAAATAACAGCAATAAATCACCGAAATATCGTTTAATTTTTAATTAATTAAAATTTTAATTAATCCATCGTATACACTGTCGATCTACACATGTAACGCGTTTGGTAGTTGTAGGTCATGCGATCTGGCCTAAAGACCACCAACACCATCACGCACATTCAGCTTTATTAAAAATAGATTAATTATAAATAGATTAATTATGTTCTATGAGAAATTTTTTGGTTAATTATTTTTGAGACACTAACATTTAAAATAAAACTACTTTTAATAGAATTATGATGAAAAATTGAATATTATTTAGAAATTTCAGATTTTTTTTGTACATGATAAGCTAATTGGCTTCCAGAAGTTTTCCCCCCAAGATTTATTCTAGACTAAAATCAGGAAATTTAAAAAAAATTAGGAAATTTTTCATTACCTTATAATAGAGATAAATACATTTCTAATTTCTTCAGTTTGGTAGTAAAAGATTAAAACATTTCTTTTATTTATTTAAAAGCCCGAATCTCCAGAATATTTTACTGAGAACATATTTTTTAGAGCCAAAGGGACCATATTCAATGAATTCAAGTATAAAATTGAAATTTCATAACTTTTTAGATGCACTTTGTTGATTGAAACAAAATAAAATATCATGAATGTAATAAATAATTTTTTTTGTTTGATTCTTTAAAAAATGGAATTTTTAGAGGAAACTTCGAATTTCCTAAATTATAAAAAAATATTCGGTAGTGTAAATATTATTTTAAAGTCACGCAATTCTACTTTCTATACTCATGTTTTTTTCCCTAAAAAAGGTATGCGTGGCTTCAACAAAAAAGTGTGTATATTAATTGAATTTTAATCCATTTAACATTTAAGGTCAATTTTAAAAGAGCCAACAAAAATTAAAATTATACATATTACAATAAATAAAAAATAAAAATGATGCACATTACAGATAAATCTTCTATAGTAGTGTGAAATATGTTATTCAAAATTTGAAATTCAAAAATATTTTTGCTGATGTAACTATTAAAAAATCCAACTACCTAAAGTATTTAATAGAAAAAAAATAAGCGTGATTTGATCTTGGTGGAATAACTGATCATCAAAGAGGTTAATATGAAATAATATGTAATAGTTTGACTATGACAAGTAATTCGAAGATGCAGTTGATGTTTCAAGGAGTCAAGTTCCAAATTTATGTCTTGGTTATTTGGCAATAAAGAAAAAAATAAAGATGGAAACAATGATATAAATGCCGATTAGAATTAAACTCAGAAATAGATTATTTATTATTCTTTACATTTATGCAATATATTTCATCATTTCGTAATTAATTATGCATATAAACTGCTAAGGATCATTTCATGTTTTAAAGAGACATTTCATTTCAAATATATATTTTATTATTTGATGATAGAATTATTTTTAAGGGAAGAAAGAAGAACAAAATATAAGGAAAATAACGACGCATAAAGAAATCAAACTAATTCATTTTGTTAGGTTAAATTAATCAGGAAAAAACAACTATAAATACAGATTATGTTTTGATTACAAATATATATAACACGTCTAAATTTTCACAAATATTGATTTTTTTCTTTATTTATATATATATATATATATATATATATATATATATATATAGCTAATTTAATGAAATTATAATTATGAGAAATATGCAAAATAAATCATTCTATAGTTTACTCGAAAAGTTAAAGTTCTTTGTTGTATATCCTTAGTTAGCATGGTTTTGTTTTCATGACTTCGAAGGGAAAACAATCAGAAAAGTGATCTATCATTTAGATATTTTATGAAAAGTTAAATTCGCATTCAAATTTAAATGAAATATATCGTTTTGAATAGTCGAAATTTTTTATCAATCATAATAATTAAAATAAATGGTTAAAAGTTTCAATATGAATAAATGAGCCATGATACATTTGCTCTAGATTCTTCGAAAAGTTAGCCTTCTACAAGTAGCCTTGTTCAGATGAAATTTTTTAGGTAATAAAAATGTCAGAATGATTGGTCATTTTGGTATTCAATCTTTTCTCTTACTCACACGCACGCACACGCACAAATATATATATATATATATATATATATATATGTCATGGAGTCCACTAGTCGTTGGAAGTCCTCTGCAGGAATATAGAGCCATGCTGTCTGTATAGACGTCCATAATTGTGAAAGTGTGGATGGTGCAGGAGTTTGGGTACGAACGGACCTTTAGATGATGTCCCATAAATGCTCGATGGAATTCGTATCGGGCAATCTAGGTGGCCAGATCATGCGCTGGAATTGTCCGGAATGTTCTTCAAGCCAATCGCGAACAGTTCTGGCCCGGTGACATGGCGCATTGTCATCCATAAAAATGCCATCGTTGTGTGGGTACGTGAAGTCCATGAATGGCTGCAAGTGATCTGCAAGCAGCTGAACATAACCATTTCCAGTCAATGATCGGTTCAGTTGCCCCAGAGAACCAAGTCCATGCCATGTAAAAACAGCCCACACCATTATGCAGCCACCTCCAGCTTGAACAGTGCCTTGCTGACAGTTTGGGACCATGGCTTCGTGGGGTCTGCGCCACACTCGAACTCTACCATCAGCTCGTAACAACTGAAATCGTGACTCATCTGATCACGCCACGGTTTTCCAATGGTCTAGGGACCAGTCGATATGCTCACGAGCACAGGAGAGTCGCTGCAGGCGATGTCGTGCTGTCAGTAAAGGCACTCGAGTCGGTCTTCTGCTGTCACAGCCCAAGGAAGACAAATTTCGTCGCACTGTCCTATCGGACACGTCCCTCGTACGTCCCACATTGAGTCCTGCAGTTATTTGACGAAGTGTTGCATGTCTATTAACATTGACCATTCTACACAGACGTCGGTGGTCTCTTTCGTTAAGTGCAGGTGGTCGCCCACTGCGCTGTCCATGATGGGATGTGATACCTGAAATTTAATACCCTAGGCACACTCTTAATATTGTGGATCTCGGAATGTTGAATTCACTAACGATATCCACAATGGAATGACCCATGCGTCTAGCTCCAACTGACATTCCACGTTCAAGTCTGTTAATTCTCGTCGTGCTGCCATAAATCAAGAAAAACCTGTTCACATGAATAACTTGAACACAAATGAAAGCTCTGGAAAACGAACTGCGCATTTATACTTTTTCTCTGCATATTTGCTGTATATTTGCATATTATTATTCCATGGCTTTTGTCACTTCAGTGCATATATATACTTCAGTGCGCGCGTGTGAGTAAGAGAAAAGATTGAATACCAAAATACCCAATCATTCTGACATTTTTTATTACCTAAAAAATTCATCTGAACAAGGCTACTTGTAGAAGGCCAACTTTTCGAAGAATCTAGAGCAAATGTATCATGGCTCATTTATTCATATTGAAACTTTTAACCATTTATTTTAATTATTATGACTGATAAAAATTTTCGACTATTCAAAACGATATATTTCATTTAAATTTGAATGCGAATTTAAATTTTCATAAAATATCTAAATGATAGATAACTTTTCTTATTGTTTTCCCTTCGAAGTCATGAAAACAAAACCATGCTAACTAAGGATAAACAACAAAGAACTTTAACTTTTCGAGTAAACTATAGAATGATTTATTTTGCATATTTCTCATAATTATAATTTCATTAAATTAGCAATATTTATTGCAGTAAGAAAGGACTTTATTATTGAAAAAAGTTAAATATTTATAAATGAAAAATTGATAAATTTATAGAAGTTTCTATACAAAGCGTTTTATAATCAAAGATTCCAAAAGAATGTGGAAGAATGTGGAAAGAATGTGGAAGATTAAGAACAAAATGAGTTCTTCTAGACTTATCACCTATAAATAGACGAAAAAAAAACAAACACCTTTACAGCAAACTTTGCAGATCGCTCAACCGTTTCATTGAAAAACAACTCATCCCGTAGCTTGAGGGCACTTGCTTTTGTGTCGCGGGGGCGGGCACCGGGGTTGCTCGAGTAGGGTCACCTTCCGCGGGGGCGTCGATCCATGTGACAGCAGCAGCCAGAAATGATGCATCGTCCGACAGACTCTCAAGTTTTGCGTGACACAATAACGGATAGATCCCCGGACTCCTGGACGGAAGCGGGAGATCTTGAGATCCACCCCCTAAGTGTCCAAAATGCAGGCCTGACTCTGAAAGGAAGAGGATCGAGTGTGTCCGAGACGAATTTAAATCCGATTAAATTCACGGAATATCTCCTGCAGTAATATTTTAATGCCGTGTACGCGGTGCTGAGAGTGAGTCATTTAAGGGATTATTTACTGGTCTGCTGCGATTTTATCGGAACTCCATCGAATTACAGGGAGCTAATAGGTGAAGTTGAGCAGAGGGGTGAGTTTCGGCGCTGCAGAACTCAGTTTCTAGAGTTCGGGAAGTTTTGGGTAATGGCAGATTTTGAATGTGTACTGCTGTAATTAGAATCGGAATCGAGCTCGTCGTGAGTGGGTTCAGATAATTTTGCGGTTTAGAATATTTCATACATTTCGAGCTGAGTTTTGAATGTTTGTTTGATGAATCATATTTCCTTCATATTCTGCTCCAATCAAAAATGCAAAATAATTAATTAAATGAATATTTAAAGGGCTACATTCAAGGTGAAATTTTTGAAAAGAGAAAGCTTGAAAATAAATGCATTTTAAAAGTTTTGTATAAAAAGTATTGTTTTAAAAAACACGAAGGAAACCTAAACATATCAGTTAAAAAACCACTCTAAAAAAAGGGAAAAGGTGTTTCCTTTGATAAACTAAGTATAAAGAAGGGCTCTTTTATAAGTCTTTTATTATTTATAAGTCTGTTACTCCGGCGTCCTGGCATATGGGTAGTACGTCTTCCCCGTGATTTGGGGGTTCTGGCTTCTAGTCCCGGTTCGGACATGGTTGTTCTTCTGTGTTCTATCTGTTCTGTGTGTTACAAAAATCGAACTCTTGACCCTAGTTGGGTCTACTACAAACAAGAGACGTTGATTGGATTTAAATCGCTCACTATCTCAGCGCGATTGTCCATGGCAAGTGCCATAAGAAACAACAGCAATGTCTGTTAAACAATTTACTTAAAAATCTACTGATAGTTTGAGAAATATACTACTCATTCTTTGAACAAAACATAGCTCTATTTCTATCCATTATTTATTTATCACTTCAAATGATAAATATGAAACTTGTGATATACATGAAGCTTATATTTTATTTTCCCATTAGGAAGCCTATTACCTATAGAATATTTTACATGAAAATATTACTTATTGTCTAGTTCAGGATCTGCATGGCGTAATGAGAAATTGCTCTATCAAATTTGGACAAAAATATGTATTAGAACTCAACGAGGTTTTTCGTTAAAAAATTCGACTAACGGTAAGATTTCGAAAAAACAGCTCTTTGCCTTTTTATGAATGCAACGACAAAAGTTAGTATACCTTCCGCCAAGATGGAACTAAAAATAAAATCTAAATAATTTCATGAAGAAAATTTAATGAAAAATTTCATAATTTAGTAAAAATCGATTTTTAACTTATTTTCCTATCTAAAGTATATTTGCATTAATATTTTTTAACATTTACAAATTTAATTTTTAATACAAATTCATGCGCTGAATATCTTTGATTTTATTTTAAATTAGAATTTAAATTTACCACGATTTCAGAGTAAATACTTTTGATCACATAAACATTTAATCAAGGTTACTAATAAGAAATAATTTTTTTCTAGAATAAAAAGTATATAATTAATGTTATTTTAATAACTAATCTTTAAATCATTCTCTCAACGTGTGGGTAACCGCTGTTATTTTTTTATTCCGTAATATTTAAGTTTCTTGAGAGCATAATTTATCCAATTTCGAATCTAAAGTAGATTAACTCCAGGCCAGTAATAAAGCGGAAATTATTCTTAGGGATAAAAAAAATGAAAGTTCTTGAGCTTGAATCTTTATGATAAGAATTTTTCTCCCACTTTTAATAAAGGAATACAATAAAGAAAATCAATATATTTTCAGTTAAAAATGAATAATTCTCCATCATTTTATTCAGGTTTGAATAAATTCGGATGGGATTTTTCTTTATTCTTTTTTTAAATATTAGCGAAATAAAGAATTTTAAAACTAAAGAAACAATTCTATTTTCTGCCAAAGATACATTTAATTCGGTTTTGAATGGATAAGCATTTTTTTTATAAATAAGAACAATTGCACCCCTAAAGACTAAAAAATATATACTTTAAAGTGACATAGAATTATTAGGAATTGGAATAAATCACAGTTTTTTTCTGAATATCTGTAAGAGTTATGTACTTAAATTTATTAATGTTTCATTTATGTTTTAGATGAATTAGGGGTTTTTTTTTCATGCTGAAGATAATATAGGATTTTTTCATACTTTAATGGAAAAGTATTTAAAGATATATTATCATTTTATTTCAATAAATTATGTTGTTTAATTATTTTATCCAATGCTTGACATTTATTTAATTTAATTTATTTCATTCTATTACATAATAAATAAAGCGATCAGCATTTGTAATGAATTCCACTTATTTTTGTTCCTTGATTTACATTCTGAAGTAAATTAATGTATTCATTCTGAGAAATAGTAGAGAAATTTTTATCAACACAATTGAAAAAGATATTCATAGACTTATTTAGATTAAGAAAATAGAAACATCTTTAGAATACCTTAGAGATAATCGTTTTTACTCTCTTTATTATTTTGTCTTGTGCCTCATTTTGACTTGTCTGTAACCAGTGCTAATTGGATAAATTTCCCAAATGTATTTGCGTGATGTATTTATAATAGATATATTACATTTATAGAAAAATATAATATCTTTTTATTTAAAGAATATCATTGAAAGTATGAATTACTTAGAGGAAAATCTCATATATAGAGGACATAGGTATGCATATGTAAATGGGAATACCCCTTTTAGAATTAAAATATCGTTAAATGTTCTAGAATATGTTGAAGAATATCTTGTTTGCAGAGAGAATACGTACGTTGAGTATTATCCCTTTATGAAGATATCGTTTAATAGATAATTTATAAGAGAAATATCGTTTAACGTTCATAGTACGTCGATGAATATTCCATGTATAGTAGATGAAAGCACATAAAAAAATTGATGTATATTGTTAAGCTCTCGTAGTATGTCAACGAAAATCGCGAGCGTTGAGAAGGCAGGTATGTAGAACATTACCCCATTAGACGAGAAGTATCTTTAAACGATCGGAGTAAGTCGATATTTTGTATGCAGTAGACGCAAGTACATAAAGTATTATCCCTGTAAGAATATAAATACTTTTCAACACACATAGTATTTAGAGGAATATTTCATGAGTAGACGGCTTAGATTCGTAGAGTAATATCGCTTTTCAAAAAAAAATGCTTTTAAACAACCCTTTTTAAAAGAGAAGTATCTTTAAACATTCATAGCATGTCGAAGAATAGGTCATATCACAGAAAATTATTCCGTTTAAAATCGAAATATTGTTAAGTTTTCGTTATACACGAAGACCTTTCGCAGAACAAGCAGGATTCTCATTAGAACAAAAATATCCTTAAACGAACAAATCGTATATAGAGTTCATAGGTACGTAGGGTATAATCCCTTTTAGAATATCATTTCCATTAAACATCAGTAGTACGTCGACAAATATTTGTATGAGCATGTGATTCTCCAGGTATCTCTTTAAAAAATATCTCTATTTTATTTAAGAATTATTCCTGAATTTTATTGGTTTATATATTTTAAAACATCCTTTTTAAATATTTCGTTAAATGAAGCAACAGTATTTGATATTATTAAAAAAAATAGTTTTTTAAGCCAAAAATCTTAATTTATTTTTTTAGAAACCACTTTGCTCCTTCATTTTGAGAGTCCTCGCTATCATTACAATCTGTCTCCATTTACAGATGCCCTCCATCAGTTACATTGATGAATGTTCTGTGCATTGACTTAGGAAATATTACAAAATATTTCCTTATACCATTTTACTTGCGTAAACAGGTCACTTTTTAATCTTATACCAAATGATATAAATGTGGATTGATTTTATATAGGATTAATTTGCTAAGATAAAAGCCTACGCTCTGACTTAGGGGTACCCCTCCAGATCTGAGCTCCCCGGGTTCGAATCCAAGGTTCGGGAATTGTTGTTCTTCTGTGTTCTATCTGCGAGGTATGAGAAGTTGCTCTTTTGTAAAAAAGGGGTTGTGAACGCATGAAGTAGCTAAGTAGTACTCTTGGCCCAATTTGACGCTACTGATAAATAAGAAACGCTCAATCGGCTTAAAATCGTTGATGGATGTCAACGCACTTATCTATGACGAATGCCATTATTAACAACAAAAACTAAGATAAAAAAAACATTAGAGACGAGGCGTTTACCATTAAATGAATAAATGAAAATTGAAACATCTAAGATATAAATGTAAACAACAACGAAAATCTTACCTCCATCAACTTCACATATGAAAGTAATTGTAGATCCTTCATCATAAGGTCCAACCACATCATGAAGATGTTGTCCGTGTTCATCCATTATAATAGGCTCACTAGGAGGCACTAAAAGTGAAACCAAACAAAGCTTACTTAGTATCAAGCAGTGTGTTCTACAAAAAAGCACAAGTAAAACAAGTAAACAAAAGAAATAAATATTACTGAACAACACTGAGTTCTCTCACGGTAAATAGACGAATAGAAGATGGGTTTATATAAAGAACAAGATTAGACAGGCGGATGGATGAATGCACGAAAAAAAATAATGATTACGAGATTTATGGTTACGTGTTTGTTCGAGAAATTAGGAAGAAAGCGTTCGGAGAAAATGAAATAAATTGCTGCATTAAATTCTGAAAATAAATTGAGAAGGGAAGAGAAATCGTTTACAATAGATTGATGAAAAATTGTTCAAAAGTTTTTTTTTTTTAGAATTTTCCTTTTTTCTTTTATTTTGTAGAAAAATGAGGCAGGAAGAAAGAAATTATTCAAAGTCCATTCAGTTGTAAATTTTTATATATATGAAGTATTAATTTATTTCCCTTTCTCACAGCTAAATATGTTTTAGCATTTCTTGTTTCAGAAGCGCCATATAGAACAAAGAGTACATCTTAGCTACATATGCGTCACACATGCACGTACATGCATATGTGTGTAACGCATGAGTAGCTAAGACGTACTCTTTGTTCTATATGGTGCTTCTGAAACAAGAAATGCTAAAACACGGCTTTCAAAAACTGACTTCCTCAGCGAGATTTTCTATGACGTGCCACAAGCAAAAGCATACAGATACTCCGAAAACAATTACAATATGGCCACTCTATTAATAACATGTTGAATCGCCTTTAACCAGCAAAACAACTTAAAATATGACAAATACAATTGAGAGGTAAAGCACCTTTAACTAGTACCTAACAGGGCATTGATTCCACAAGGTGCTGTTAGATAGTCTGAGGTATCTAGTACCAAGTGCTCACCATCAACATCGTCTTGCAGTTCCTTCACAAGACGAAGGGGTAGTGTGACAGCAAGTAGTTGGTTTTTCTAGATAGGGACACAAATGCTCAATGAGATTAATGTCAGGTGAATTTGGAAGCCAAGACATGATTTGAAACTTATTGGAATGTTCTTCGTACAACTCCCTGATTATTCGACCGCTATATCAGGGTGCATTGTTTTGTTGATAAACCCCATTCCCATCGGCAATACTATTGTCATGAATAGGTGAACCTATTCTGTAACGTCAGAACATAAACGTAACGTAATGTAACACAGACGTCAGAAATTTTTCTATGGGGATTATGGGTTTTAATATGCTATTGAAAACACCATAATATCCTCACCATCAGCTTATCTCCGTCCAACTGTGCATCTGGGAGCCATAGTTTATTTTGAAAATAGGCATATTCACACAAACACATGCTATGCGTTGGATCAGAAAACGTAAAATTCAACCTTTTACCCTTATTTGAATATCAAATTCCGATGTGTTCTTCGTCCACTGTGGACGCAGTTGGTGGTGACGTGCCGTCAGTACAGTACAAGGACTAGCCTCCGGATGCATAGGCTCATACGCAACAATGCATGGTGCACTGTGTGCTGAGAAACAATGTCTGGGTTACCACTATTGTAGCTGGTGGCGATTTCGGCTGTTGTAGCTCTTTGAGCAAGGCGTACAATGAGTACAAATATCCACTCTCCTATGAAATCAATGCACCGTGAACGACACACTGCTCACTGGTGACTTGTTTCAACATCCATACACCATTTTCGGTATGTTCTCACAACTACTGCACGTAAACAACCCAATAAACTCGATGTTTCTGGCATTGGTGTTATCAGTAGCCCAGTCATAACAATTTGACCTTTCTCGAAGTAAGGAAAATCGTCTGCTTTTCCCATTATTTTGCTAATCGCCCTATCTTTTACAAAGATAATGCATAGCCGCATTATGTGCTCTGACATCAGTCACGCATGAGCAGTAGTTCTTGGGGAGGGTTATAGATGTAGGGTGGTCATAATATAATGACTCTTCGATGCATATACATAGTGTTGCTGAAATCGACAAACCAATTCAGAGGGGTGATAGTAGATATCAAGTGAATAAAGAATCGTCATGCAACATAATGTTCCAAATAACGATTAGTTGCTGAAAATCACAAAAATATTAAAAAAAAATCTTAAAATATTGAAAAATGTAAATAATAATAATAATAAAAAAATAAGAAATGATGTTCCAATTATGCTTTTCTCGTATACTTGTAAAAGTTTTTTCATATAGATAACATGCCGATTTACAGATCAAGAGAGTCGTAAATTATTAAATATGAAAGAGCATTTTAAAACATCTTTTTTTTTTCAGAAATATCAAAACATGCAGAAAACTAAAAGCTTGAAAATGGAAGGAATTTTTAACATTGTTGTTTGATAGACGCATATAGTGTGAAAAATTAAGATTTTTTAAAGATTTTCAAGAAAAATTATAATGGGGACCTGAAAAATCTCTACAACATCGGTATTGATGTTTGTAGAGAACGTTATCAAATAATTACCATTCAAACAATGAGAAAAACTTTCTTCCTAATATTACTTTCTAAAAATAGTTAATATAAATATTTTAAATAAGGCCTCTAAAAATATTTAATATCAATAATAATATAAATATTTAAAATTGTGATACTTATTAATATAAGTTTATAGTAAAAAATATAATTAGTAAGCTTAAATATCTATGCATCTTTTGGAAATAAATTAATACTATTTCTTCCATATCTTAATGCAAAGATTTTTGAAGAAATTTTGTTTTATTGAATTATGAAAAAAATATAGAGCCATAGAAAATAAAAATAAATAAATAAATATTTAGAGACGCATAAATTACAATGTAGAAAGAAAGGAAAAAGTTCAGAAAATAGTATTTTTTAAAAATTCAGCTGTTTGTGGTATATATGATTTTCGGTCTATAAATTTAATTTTCTAACACCAACTATAAATCAGATTTTCGCTACAATCATAACTTTCTCTCTTAATTAGCCTACATAAAGGGGGAAATTTCATTTAGAAATAAATGGGGCCACATAATTCACTCAGAAAAAAATCCAAATCAGTATTATTTCTGCATCTTCTTTTCTTGCAGAACGGTTGCTCTTGCTTACGAAGAAATGCTCTTCACAATTTACGTTATTCATTATGAGAAAGCACCCGGCGACCAAACGCAAATTGCGTCTCAAGTAAATTAGCAAGTTCTAATTACAAAAGAGTACAAAGGCCAATTAGGTGGTAAGATTGGCCACGAGGCATGTTATTTCAACATTTGTAGTAACTCGTTATGTCCAATCATCACAACGAAAGTTCATTAAAGTTGTATGCATTTTCTTGCTGTAATTACTTCCCAAGACTTGCTGTAATTCGAAGACTGCCGTTTTTTTAAATCCAAATCTGAGTCTTCATCTTAATCGAAAATGAATTCATTTGGTGTCGTTTTTCTGTCTTCTGTTGTTAAATCAGTGCTGACAGTCGGCATTGAAATAATGTAAATTGAATCTCTTTTCTTTCTGAAATTATTCAATGATCTTTTAGTCTTCTGAAGTCTATATATTCATAAATATGCAACAGAAAAATTAATTAGAAGCATATTATATAAGATATTAACTTGTGTTTTATTAAATTATTATTTTCACCATTTCATTATTTTTTTAAGTTTAGTATTTTGGGTTTTTTAAATCACTGAAATGGGACTACGACACAAAAGGCTATCAGTATTTTAGTTAGGCCTGAATATAACTACAACATTTTTCTTTTTATATAATATCGTTCAACTGGATTAAAAGTAATTGGAATATTATAAAAGTATCGTCAATATCGAAAATTTACTTCATTAATATTTAAACTATTTAATGTATATTGATTGGTTTTTTTTAGATTTAGATTTGTTATTATTACACCCTTTCCAATGTGATAAAATAAATAAAAAAACCCATCGGAGTACCATATTTAAGTAATTCGTTTATTAATTCATAGTTAAAGAATTTTCATTAATAAAAAGTTGGTGGACGTTTTAACAAATTTTCCCTATGAACAATTTAAAATGATGATAGTAAATTAACCGGGCAATCAAAAAAGTCAGTATTCCGAGGCAACAAGCTATAAGCTAATTTTACTATAAGCTAATTTGCTATAAGCTATAAGCTAATTTTGCTACTCGATCAGAAAATTTGTCTGTATTTTATTTTAGATCATAAGGCATGGAAAGTTGCTAAATACTTGTTAAATATTTGGACATTTTCCATAATTACATATTTGAAGGCCTTTAATTAAAAAGAGCAAAATTCTTTAGTAAATATTGAAAATAAATTTTCCTTATATTAGGATATAATTACGTGTCAACACATGATATAACACATAATTTCATTATTTGAAAGGTAGCAAATTAGCTACTAATTAAATTACACCCTTTTTAATATCTAATAAAACAGCGTAATATATATTGGTTGAGAGAGTAAATAGGTTCAATTTGATCTGTGCGCATAAATATGAAAATCTATATTTCCGATTGTATAGCAGAATGCTTCGAATACCGGATAATCGGATTATACTTGGCAGGCCCTCTCAAGATTTCATTACATCGGGTATTAATACAGCAGAAAATTTTTACCAGTATTTCATTGCCAGATAATTTATCGATGGCACTGGAGCTAAATTGTATTAGTTAACAAAACTGTTAATTAGAATCGGAAATGTGTAATAGAATATTAATTAAGTAGAATTAGTGATTTAATCATATTTTATATCTTTTGCAACTCGTATTGATTTGAAAATTTATGCATAAGCACTTCCACATTGCTTTATTACATTTAATCAAAAACAAGAAAAATAAAGAACTAACTATACAAAATAAAGAGTTAATTATAGCCAAAAAGAAATAAAATAAAGAACTAATTATAAAAAATAAGGATATATTACGTTATTTTTTAATCAATCATATTAATAAATTTTTCGGTTCAATACTCCTTTGTAAAAAGCTAAAATGTAATTTTTTCGTTAAAAATACTTCAAATAATACTTTAAAATTAGCATATACTAATTGAACAATAATTAATTTAGATATGCGTTACATTGTCAAAGAATTTTCATTCTTTTCCAATTAATTTACAGAAACATTTTTTACTATTGCTGATAGTTTTCTGATATTTTAGCTATTCTGTAAGCTTGGAAAAATAAACTTTGATTCTTTTTTAAAAATGACCGTGGAAATTATTTTCTTATAAAAAATGAATTTATCAAAATGAATGCAATATTTTTTTAAAGTATCATTATTAAATATGAATAAGCATCAATTTAGTACTATTGATAAATACTTTCCTGATTATTTTAGATTCATTTATTCGAAGAAATAAATTAGCACAAAAAATAATAATTAAGCTTCCATTAACAAAATGTTTTCAATACTGTTGAAAATTTATTCTTCTAAAATAGGAGAAAAGGAGTTACAGGAGTGATTATTTTACCTATAGCTGACAATTTTGGCACACACACACACAGACAGACAGACAGACAGACACACACACACATACATACATACA
>JAOUZG010016999.1:3376129-3391594 GCA_026289955.1 Argiope argentata | reverse complement strand
CACACACACACACACACACACACACACACACACACACACACACACACGAGGATGGGAATTTGCATTTAATGTTGATACTTTGGTAATAATTGTAAGAATTTTAATTGGCTAAATTTAATCAAAATCTTGTCATTACTCCGCAATAGCATTATAAAACGAATATTATTATTATTATCATTCAAAAGTAACATTTAAACTGTTTCAAAACATTTAAAAATATTTCTTTTTAAGTATACGATAATAATCGGACGAATTTTTCTTAATTTAAGTAATTTTTTTGCAAAATATTTAACAGTAGATAATATAACTGATTTGAAATACTCAGAAATTGTCCTAAGGGTCATCACTGGGTCACGATAAAACGCTTCCCTTGGGAAAGTATCCCATCATCGATAAGAGGTAGCCGAACCCACACCATTCCTATACCAATCGGATTGCAAGGGTCAACCAACGTAATAGAAGCTTCTCATCCTCACGTCTGAAGTGACTCCGATGGGAGCAATATAAGCTAAAACTGAATTATTGCTGAAGTCACAATAGAGATGAATTGGATATTTATATTTGTTTTAATGAGGCTGTGGTATCATGGATTACACATTTCTTTGGAACGCTCATGTACACAATTAACAAACTCTATGTAAGGTAGTTAAAATGACTCGATTTTAATATCTGACAATGTGAAGTAATTGCATTTACTTAAAACTATACTTAAGGCGAATTAGTTGGAATTATATATAATCAACATCCACAGAGATGTTAATGATAGCTAAAAGTGGCCATTAGAATAAAAAATATTAAAAAGGGCAATAACAAGTATTAGAATTCTTAACTGGCTTATCCTTTTAATCATGCATGTATAATCGGGAAAGCATTCAATCTCCTTCCAAAACAAAATTTTAAATATATGGTAGAGGAGAATAAATTAAATTCTTGTCGTGATTTATTATAGTGATTAAATTTTATGTGCAGGGAAAACTAGAAGTATTATCTGGAAGAATTGGAACAATTCTAGTTAAATGACAAATAAATTCTAGAAGTTAAAATTGAAAAACTAATTTAAATGAGTACATTTTTTTTAAAATTTTCTGTTTAAAAAACATTGAAAAACTTCTTACATTTAATAAGAAAACTATTAAATCAATTTACTCTAGATACGGACATTGTATAAAAATAAATAAATTATAAACAAAAATTGATTAAAATATTTTTTAAACATACTGGTACTCTTACGCTTATAGATAGAATGTTAGTTATTTTGATTATTTATTAATGCTTGGATTTCAAATTTAATTTATTTTTATAGATATTATTACATTTGAAAGTAGCTTCAGTAGTGAAAAATAAAAAAAAATATTTATAGGTTATGAATTTTGAGCAATATTAAAACTATATATTGTTATTCAGAATATGTAAGCATACAAAATTTCATAAGTCTAATAAAATAAAGATAAGTAGAAAATGATTGAGAATCCAAATTTACAGTTTAGAAACAATTAAAATTTAATAAAATTTTCTTAAAAATTCAAGATAAAGTTTCAAGATAGACAAATTCATTTTTGAGATTAAAGATATCATTCACTAAAAAAAATATTTGAAAAGGAAATAAATGTCTAAGCCTTTCATATGAGTAAAGTCAGTTAATTTTTGTTTTCACAATATTTCTCTATTAATAATAATATCTTTTTTAATACTATAAAAAGTACCTCTAAGTAAAATCTTTTAAAAGTACTTCTTAATTTAAAAGGTGTGTGTTTTCACGATTCTTTTTTGCCTAATTTTGTTAACGTTAATTGAATATTTGCCAGGTTATTAGTTAAGTATAGCCCGGAAGTTGAATATTCACGTGAAATTTAAAGTTAGATAACTTTACAATCATTTATAATAAAAAGGAAAATAATATATCTAACATATAAAAGTTAATTTTTATTTGTTTATACCTTATGCACTGCCGCATCGTACACTGATTGTGACGAAAATTAGTCAGATTGAAACTTGCACCAGTACGAAGGTTATAGACATTGTAAAGTTATCATATCTAATATATAAAAGTGAAATTGTGCTTGTGCGCTACCGTACCTTTCGCTTACACAATGGCTGTATTTTAAAACTGACTAAAGAGAAACAGTAAACGACAAATGGCATATTCATTCAGAGTTAATCACACATATATATAAAACAAAATAAAGTTATTTTGAGGCATACCAAACAATTTGAGTGAAATGAAATAAAAAAAAAATATTTCATTCAACTGCGAATTTTTGACTTCTCAATAAAAAAATAATCAGGATGTTATCTTTCAGCTCCCAAAATATTTAGTCTGCGATAGACCAGTCATATTATTCAGAGTTTATCACACCCATACAAAATAGAATTATTATTATGGTAGCCGATAAAGTTAAGTTATATGCAATAAAAATTTTCCTGTTCAAACAGTAATTTTTCTATTTATTCATTGAATCAACAAATGATATTACTGTTATACAATGGAATAGAGTGTTAATTGCTTCGATAAAAAACATGTTCCCAAGCATAGGTGCAACACATAGAAATAACCCAATTCGAGCTTCGCAAACAAATCAGAATTGGTAATGATATCGTTTACGAATTGCAAATTCATGTATTTTATAATCTCAATATCAACATGTGGCAAGAATCGAAAGACAACATTTATATGCTACCTAGTCGTGCACATCAGAATGCAAAAAACAGTATGCGGCAATTATAGACACCATTATTCTTAACGAAAGTCGAATGAAGAAGTTGTGCTCATTCCACGCACCCCTATTATTTCCTGCCCTTTGATTAAAACCGACTGCAGTTCACCGTTTGATTTCCATTCTTGATGGCCATCAACAAGGCACAAGGTCCTTCCCTTGAAGGGCTGATGGGATCTAGAAAATCCCCGTTTATCCCACGGCCAGTGGAATATTGGATGCTCAGGAATTAAACAACAAAGAAATTTATTTGTTTATGCTGTAGACGGTGAAATAAAAAAAAATATTGTCCAGCCTAAAGGACTTGAATAATGAAGCAAAAAAAGATAGAATAAATATTATTTGTACTTCACCTTTATATATCACTAAATTTCAATTAATGTATTTATTACCAATAAGAAAATAAAGATTCATATTTCTATTATTTCTAATTAAATAAGATAGCTATTTAAATTTTCAAATGATATTTTCACAATTATTTCTTCTGCAGAAGCAACTCGCCAAAAACCAGTTAATATTTAATATTACAGATCGAATCCAATATGGGGAGAGGTAATTCTCTTGTAAACTATTTCATGATAATCAGCAATCACAGATGAGTTCAATTTCAGCGATAAATAGTTTTCAGAACATACCCGATATGTATGTTTTATGATATTTATAATAAAAATCTTTATTATATATGTACCGTATTTAATTATTATAATATTTCTAGTTATCGAATGGTTTTTATAAGTGTTACATGATAATAGCAATACCTAATAAAAAATTTTAAGTATTTTGTTTTGATTGCAGATTATCAATGAAGAAAGATTTAAGAAAATATAAATGCCATTTTAAACTGCAACTGGCGATGCTGAAGTTTAAACAAGGTACGTTAAATTCATTGTTGTTCTATAGATCTTGCTTAATAATGCTGATGTTTAGAGTGACTCATTATATTATTAGTTTCTTAATTTTTTTAGATCATTTTTTATGAAGATTGGAAACAGATAATTTTTAAAAAATTGTACATCCGCTTACATTTTTAGATTGTCTTTCATAGAATTATAAAAATTATCATCTTGTTGAGAAATTCTTTGTAAAATTAATTTTATTGACTGACTGATTGTTTAAATAGGTATCAATTAAAATCAATTTGATATGTATTAGCAAAGAAACAAAAAAAATCGATTATACAACCATTCCTTCTATATTTTAGAATGTTCTATATTTTAGTATGTATGTTGAGATTATACAACCATTCTATATTTTAGTATGTTATATAACTATTTCTATTTAACAACACTAAGAGAAATAAACAATTATATAATTATTAACAGTTTGCACTTTTATTTATGAAGTTCATCAATTAACATACCTGATTTATAAAGCATTTTTGTGCCCTCGAGTTTGTCATAAAGTCATTTATAACCGTTAGTTTAGATAGACAAACCAGAATCAATTTATTATGTATTAGTGAAGAAATAAAGAAAAACGATCACACAATCATTTCCTTTCATGTCTTAATCATTACAGTTGACACTTGAATTAATGCTTCTATTCTCCATCACTGAAGAGGACTTTTCAAATCAATCAAGAAAACTAGCTAAGCCCCAACAACGAACCATCATTTTCCTTAACGCAGTAATCCCATCAACGCAACGTTTGCTTCATAGACTGCTACTGGTTCCAGAGTCTCTACTAATGTCTGAACGTAGTTTTCTCCCATTTTTTATGAACACGAGGTTGCCGTGAAGTCATTTCTGACCGATAGCCTTAAATCGTTATCAACCAATACATCGAAATCAATAGAAACACGAAAATCAATCGATCACACAATAATTTCATTCCATACTTTAATCATTATATCCCTCACTCGAATTGATGTTTCTATCTCCCATCGTTGAAGGTGACTTTTCAAATCAATCACGGAGTTACAACGGCGAACTCTTTTAACTCTTATTTCCCTCCCCGCAGGAATCTAATCAACGTAACGTTTGCTTCATCAACTGCTACTGAATATAGAGTTTCGACTAATGTCTGAACGTAGTTTTCTCTCTCCGTGCTACATTTTATCCTTACTCTTATCGTTTCTCTGCAGTTTAAGTGATTAATGCAAACTTCACGGCTTGACGGAGAGTTTAACGGTGGACGAGGACGGGATTTGATTTTGAAGAGGCGACGCGCTAAAATTAACGGGGATTAATAAATTGTTGGAGCCTTGTGCCTGCTGGTTGAGCCGTGAAATTGGATGAATAATTTGATACGGTTACTAAAAATGGTTCTTTCAATTACAAAGTAAAGGGTAGTTTGGGTGGGGATTGATTATGTTATATTGTATCAATTTTGTCAAAATTAAGAGTGATCTATTATCGGCTTCATAAATTTCTCTCCCTGATTTCTCCTTCTTTCTGGCCGTTAGTGATAAAACAATTTAGTTACGTTTGATTTCAAAGGACATTAATAAGTAAAATACCGGTTATTTTTGGAAGTGAAAATGACTCTTTTTTGAAAAATAAATGACATTTTAAATATCGTGTCCAACCGTAGGAATGATTACACTTGCCTCAACATTGTGCCAACCATTTGAAATTTTGAAATTATATATTTTATATATATGTCTTTATGTCAGGCATAATATGTTAATTTTTGTTTTTGAATTCATTTATTTTGAATATATGGATAACTCATGAAAATGATAGAAACATTGCTTTACTCATAACAATTTATGGCTTGAGGTCATGCTTATTTCCATACAAAGATAAAAATGTATAATTTCAGAAAAAAAGTGGTATTGCTTAAATGAATTTATAAATTAGCATTGCTCTAGTATCCTTCATCTATCAGATTTACATTCAAGATAGTAATAATAACATTAATATAATATAATACTGTTAATCAATTTTAATGAACTGAACCTAATTTCAGTTATATATGTAAAGTCACGAAATCGATCCATTTCTGAAATCTGGGGGAGTTGAAAACCTTTTGTTTTACGAAAGCTCTAGAAAATCGAGGGCAAGACGAAAAAACTATCGAGACTTTTTCTAGATGTCATGACATTTAAAAAAGTGAAAATTATCGAAATCGACACAATAGTTGTAACTGGAACTATTCCATCAAATAATTTTGAGTTTATATATGGATATGCATGGCGTTAATAATCCGAATTTTAAAATCTATGTTTTGATATCATTATTTCTGCCTTTTAAAAAAAATTGGTCACAATATTCCTGTTCACTTCGAATGTAAATCATAATGATACGTTATTAAATATCTATTGTAAAGACGATCTTATGAATCTATTGTAAAGATTGTACGCTATATATTTTGCAAAGTCTATCTATTGCTATTCCTGTATAGATTACTATCCGTTAAATCTGCACAGATGACGCTCATTAATTTTAAAATTAATTTCGTCCTAAGTATTTTTCTTAGAATTTTGCACATATTTTTTATAAGTAGTTTTTAAAATTATTTTTCCTGATGTATTCTGTCTGAATTCTATTTAACATAAGAAAACCTTTATATTATTCTTACAAATTCCAGGATATATATCTATAATATGCAAAATCTATACATTATTACTTTTTATAGAAATTTAAAACCTTTTACGTATACAAAAGAAATGTAAAAATTTAGCTTAAAGGTTAGAAATTTTCCATCCTTATTAACTATCCTGCTTTTTTAAGAATCTGCTTTTATCACATTATATTGTACCCTGAAACGTGCATATAGATGTGTTGTGAGTTTAAAAAGTTCGCCCCTTTTTTATTTGTATTTGCATATTTTCTATTTTCTTACATTTTAATTTGGATTTCAAAACATGATTTCCCATTTTTACATGTCAAATATTTTTGAATCAACTATGTGACCATCCTTCAAAAGAAGAGAGATGGTGCAACTCTCTAGTATGAATATTTAGTCGGTCCCTTTAAGCAGCTTATTTAGTTGATTCAGTGAAAATTTTGTTGCTAAATTATTCTCATCCTGTAAAAATAACATAATACTTTGAAATCTTATTTTTTATAGTTTCAAACATTTATTCTTCCCCATTTCACTCTTAAAGATAGAATGTTCTTTGAAGTAAGTACACAGGTATGAAAATATGAAACTTTCTTTTTATAGTTTAATCTTCGAAATATATGCATGAATTTAGATAAAATATTATCATAAAATGCATTGTTCTATACGATGAATACTTGATGGACTTAGAGAAGTAAATTGCTTTTTAATGACTTTTCTAAAAAAATGTTCTAATTAATTTTAAATATCTTTGAAATTCTGGAGATATTTCAAAAATTGAACAAATTAATTTAAATTGATAATGAAGGTTTATTTATTGTTGAAGGTGAATTGATTATTGATAGTGTCATTTAGACATCAAAAGCTGGGTATGTATGGTTTTAGAGCTTTTTGAAAATACTTAAAAGTTAATTTTAGTTCAGCTAAATAAAAAATTGTTTAAAAAATTTCGGCGTATATTTAAAAATGCTTCTAAGAAATAAATTTCATTTGGGTTAAAAAATCAGCTCAGTTTTTTCCCCCTTCAAATAAATTTATGAAGGAAAAAAAGGAAAGAATAACAGAAAAAATTAAAAATTTATTCGCTTGGAATATTTTGAAATTTAAAAATATGTATATAATTAAAAAAATATGTTTCAGTTTTAAAAAAATTAGTGTTGTTTGACGTATTTATATTTTAATACATGTAAGTGGAAAAATTCACAAAAATATCTAATAGAGATCACCGTCCCTTTAAATATTATATAACAATAATAATGCTTCAGACTTCCTCTCTTCATTCACGTGCATTCAAAACAATTTTAGAGCTACCTACGTTTCACGAAAAGGATTAAGACATGACGTAGTGGTATTCTTAGCTTCTAATCTAAATGTAATTTTGAATATTTAGTCGACCCCTTTAAGCGGCTTATTTAGCTCCCACGCAACTTTGGATAAGGAGTCCATTTTCTGACATCTCCGCGAGTTTTCCAAGTGGGGAACTTCACAGGGCAGCAGCACTAATCCCATAAAGCAAATCTCTCGAGTGCCCCTCACCTATGACTCGCAGCCTGCTGTGAAGGATGAGCGTCCGGGAACGTCTCAGGTCGACGCGACATTTGTAATCCGCTTCGTCGTCCGTCGTGACGTCCGCCAGCACCAGCACGGGGGGATGAACACTGACATCGAACTGGGCGCGATCCCCCATCTCGTCTGAGGGGAAATGCTTAGCATTCTTGATGGCAGCGTTCCGCACGTCTAGGGTGTAGATGGGGTTGGGATAGTCCAGTCTGTACCAGAGGATCAAGGTCGCCTCATCGTCCTCCAAGGGATTGGACACATTGCAGGGGAGGATGGCATGACCGCCCACTACAGCCTCCACAAGTGGATGTTCTAGAATAAAAATAGAAAAAAAAATTAGTATATCTATACAGTTTTTAAATATTTATTTACAAGTATCGTATACAGTTTTCTAATTGCACAAAATGTTGTTAGAACATTAGTGTCTAGAGAATTGCTGATACAAACTTAGGTGGTGTGATATGTATATTAAGGTTCATTGTTTGTGGTTACTTAATCAAAAAACACAAAATAATTAAGTTATTTAATTAGAAAATTTCTTAATTTTATGAGAAAGCTATGTTGCATTTCTTATATCTTCCTAAGATCATATTTCATCAGTACTTCTTTTGTTTGTTTTACATTATATCATATATAATCTCTCCGGATGATGAAATCATTTTTTAATTAGAAAAAGGGGTTGTTTTAAGTAAATACTGTGCTGAAATATTTTGTGTTTCTTATAACTTTTAACTTATAATCTCTATTTTTACTAAATCGATCGCGTCATCCTGAGAATTTTTTTTTGGCGATTAATTTTTGGTAAGTGGTCAATCGTATTCTAAAATGGAACTTGTATTTTAACTGAGTTTGTTTTTTCAACTGGCAGAAGCAAATATTTGAAACAACAGGTATAGTTATATGCAGTAACTATACGTATAAATTACATGCATTGGTATTAAATTTATGCGTCAAATTTTACAGAAAACCGTTCTTTGATTTGTAGTTCACTTTTAAGTCCCTTTAAGTCAGACAGGTAAATTTAATCTAAAATGATTTTATTCAAAATTTGATAGAAATATACTAATTTAGTGTTAAGATCATACCAATTTTCATTTATCAAGCTCAAGGCGTTTTTGAGCTATCTATCTTACAGGCAGAAACGTTTTATACCAAAAAAATGTTGTTTTCGATAACTTGTAACATAGATATTCTTTAAAATATCCCTGGATGATCAAATTTGTGACGATTTCAATGCTTCATCGTAATCGCCAAAATTCGTATGGATTAAAGTAAAATTAAGATTTTCTCAACTTCTGAAATTAGCTTAACAGATAAAAAACTTTATTTAATTAAGATTCGAAAAGTTTAATTCAATAAGCAGAAATTCAAAACTAATATATGTTTGTTCAGAATTTTTTGTAACACTCTTTTGGAAATTTAAAAAAATTGAGTAGAGACAAAACACTATTAAAGCTGGAAATTATTTAATATTAAGATAATGTATGAAAAGGTTAAAAACTTAATTTTAGTAAAATCGTGTCGTTTTGGTAAATACTTTTCAATACGAATCACATACTGATTACCTTTGAATATTTTTCAATTTTACCTACACGATCAGATCATTTAAATAAAAAAAAAGAAATCCTGATTTCATTTAGATTAACATGTTATTCCAATTAGTTAGCACAATAATTACATTATTGCTATGAGGTAAGAGTCGAACATAATTGCACTAGTATAATGTCCTATAGTGTCAACTCACAAAATTTTGAAGTATCATTTTCTGGGAATAATGCAACAACAAAAGTTACGAGATGGCTCTATATGATATTGCCAGCTTCAGAAAAGATAGGAAAAGGTTCTAAAAAGTATTTATAAAAAAATAATTTTTTTTGTGTGTGTGTGCTTGTAAAATCGCATTTGCTTGGGAAAGAATCCTATTGTTACGTTTTTAGCGTAGCGGGATCGGATTGAATGGACTTTATTTGAGGACAGCACAAACAAATTTATTTACAGCTATTTACAGGTATATACAGGATGACTTGGAAAAGTAAAACTTCAGAAAACACAATTCAGCAATAATCAGTCACTTACAGCGTAAATGCAAGTCCTACGCACAATAAACACGGTTTGCAAAACAGCTATAGTATAGCACAGCAACAGTCAATCACAGCGAGCTCAATAACACAGTGTTAACAGCAAACGCAAACAGAGCTCACTAAGCGAACAGCTACAAGCAAGCGAAACGCTTCTCTTCGAGAGATTCACTACTTTGAGCGATCCACCGCAGGAAGAGGCAACCTGCCTCTTATATAGTCGGGCGAAAGCGTGGCCGTGCTACGGCGGAAGTTCCGAGAGGCTTCGACGGTAAGGGAGAAAAACCTCGGCGCAGCCAGACTTCTCTCGGGGTTACCAGAATATTCCTCCCGCCAAATCAACTCGGCTGGCGCAGAGCGCCTTCTGACGCGCCGCCAATGTTTTCACCTTTGGCGTGCGTTCCGCTCGCTTGTAACACTATATAGATTAATTTGAAAACAAAACCTTATATAGACATAAAAATTGATTCAAATTGTTAGAGACATTTCCGTGATTTATGACATAAATCTACATATACATTTGGGAATTTATTGATGGATACATATAAACATATGAATGATGTTTTTCTTTTATCCATTCAAGTACTTCAAAATGTACCATAGTGGATAATCCTGATAAAACAACTAAAATACCCATTGATAAAATATTTATCAATTTAATAAAAATAGAAACTTATTATAAAAGTTTCTACACCATACATTTGTAGAAAACCCCTTACTGCCATTTATAATGCCAAAGCTTCCTCATTCTCCAAATACACATGTTTGGCTCAGGTTATTTGACTATTCTACGCGGAAACGGGAGTTAAACACTGGAATGAGAAACTAAGTGTTCCCGCTGAATTATAAATAGATATTTTAATGAATCCTAGGAGCTGTTCCTCTCCAACAATCACAAGAATCTTACGGATCAATTGTGTAATACTCTCAATCTTGGTGGACTTCATTCTCGGAGACAGAATTTTATGTACAAGGGATGATTAAAAGGGTTTAAACTGGCACGATAACAAAATATACTGCGATAAATAAATTTAATAAAAGAGGTAAAGGAATTTTATTTTCGTGTTCAAACTTAACGTCAGTTAAACGATAAAAATCTGCAATTAAGCGTAGTATTTAATATAAATTTATTATTTTTAATTTATAGTTTTTTGCTATAGAAAAAAATTTTTGTTAGTTTTCCGAAATTTTCTTTATTGATAGTAATTTATTAATGAAAGATTTTTTAAATGATAGTATAAGTGAGGAATTTTATTTTTTATGCAATAAAATTTACTTTAGTATTATTAATCAAGAAAAATATTATGAACATTGTTGTGCTTTTTAACATTATTTTTAAAAACCTTAATAAATATCTTTAAATACTTTGCAGATTTAAGTTAATCGCACAAGTACTTTTTAGTTTAAAATGTATTAATATATTAAATAAATAAAATGCCCGATAGTAAAATTTACTAACCATTTGATTACTAATTCATGAAGACTCAAAATAACACTTCGAAACGATGAATGCAAGATAAAAGCCTGAAAACATTTCCATCCTTTTAATTCATTCTAAAATTGTGTTGTCATTCACGTCAATCTGTAGTGTTACTTAGTTCAAAGTTTCTTCTTTAACACTAACTTAGCCATCATATGATTAATTTCATAACACAAATTCAGCCATTATATACTCATCCGTTTATTCTATTTAACTAATCAAGAGAATGATTAAATAGAATATGCAGATGAGTTCTCTCTGAAAGACTAAATATGTTCCTAATCCTTATTTTTGTATCATTTGTATCGTCTATAAGTAAAGGATTAAATTTTTCCAATGTATCATTACAATGAGTGTTACTGACTTACATAATTTTTAAAGTTATGAAAATAAGATTTCATGAAAAGAGCTTAGTAATAAAATGAATATAAGTGAAATCCAAATCCGAAGAGAAATAATAAGGAAAAGCTTAAACGATAGCACGAAATTATATAGTAGATATTCAAAACAAATTACAAAAAATCAAAAGGAAAATAATGAAGATTCAATTCTAAATCCACATAATAATGATAAAATGTGCAAAGAATTATTTTCCATGCTTTTGTATCATTGTATACAGCAAATTTTTTTTAAATATTATAATGAATCAAAATGAAAATAATTAGAATAATAATACATAAAAATGTTTCTTCAAGTGTTAATAAAAATAGTTATTTCAACAGATGGTAAATTACAAATTAAAACAGTTTTCTGCATAACTTATTTTCCATAATTTTATTCATAGTTTTATGTTTTAAGTTGTTTTTTTTTGAGAATTGAACGATAAATAAAATACATGCTAATATAGCAGAATATATGATAAGATGAATGAATATTTGACAGTATATACAAAAGAATATATGCTGTAATATATGATATGCAGAATATATGCCCCTTTAAATATACTCCCATTTAAACTGTTAGAGGATATAAATGAACATGTTTTAATGTTTAAAAGTTGGCTTTGGATTAAAATAAATTATGATGGAAAGTTATAAATTATTATAAGAATTTGTTAGTTACATGTATTTAACGGAAATTCCGTGAAACCACTCATAGAATATATGAAATTCTAATAATATTTAATAGTAAAGTTATACTGAGATACTGTTCGATAATTGCAGATATTTTGCAGGTATGATAGCTATGTTATTATTTAAATCAGATACGTTTGCGATTCATAAATAGTAATAATAATCACAACAACTTTGGCAAAAATTCCCCATATAACTCATAATATTTAAACCTATTTGGTTGCTAATATTTTTGTAAACATTAATCATACAATGGAAGGTTTTCTTTAATATACACTGAAGTGACAAAAGTCAAGGGATAGCATTATGCATATATACAGATGGCAGTAGCGAAAAAGTATAAATGCGCAATTAGTTTTCCAGAGCTTTCATTTGTGTTCAAGTTATTCATGTGAACAGGTTTTTCGTGATTTATGGCGGCGCGACGAGAATTGACAGACTTTGAACGTGGAATGTTAGTTGGAGCTAGACGCATGGGTCATTCCATTGCGGATATTGTTAGCGAATTCAACATTCCGGGATAAACAGTATCAAGAGTGTGCCGAGAGTATGAAATTTCAGGCATCCCTTCCCATCATGGACAGCGCAGTGGGCGACCATCTGCACTTAACGACCGAGACGCCGACGTCTGTGTAGAATGGTCAATGTTAATAGACAGGCAACACTTCGTCAAATAACTGCAGGAATCAATGTGGGACGTACGAGGGACGTGTCCGATAGGACTGAGCGGCGAAATTTGTCTTTCTTCGGCTATGACAGCAGAAGGCCGACTCGAGTGCCTTTACTGACAGCACGACATCACCTGCAGCGACTCTCCTGGGCTCGTGAGCATATCGACTGGTCCCTAGACCAGTGGAAAACCATGGCCTTGTCAGATGAGTCACGATTTCAGTTGTTGTGAGCTGATGGTAGAGTTCAAGCGTGGCGCAGACCCCACGAAGCCATGGACCCAAACTGTCAGCAAGGCACTGTTCAAGCTGGTGGTGGCTGCATAGTGGTGTGGGCTGTTTTTACATGGCATGGACTCGGTCCTCTGGTGCAACTGAACCGATCATTGACTGGAAATGGTTATGTTCAGCTGCTTGCAGATCACTTGCAGCCATTCATGGACTTCACGTACCCACACAACGATGGAATTTTTATGGATGACAATGCGCCATGTCAGCGGTACCAGAAATGTTCGCGATTGGTTTGAAGAACATTCCGGACAATTCCAGTGCATGATCTGGCCACCTAGATCTCCCGATATGAATCTCATCGAGCATTTATGGGACATCATCGAAAGGTCCGTTCATGCCCAAACTCCTGCACCATCCACACTTTCACAATTATGGACGCCTATGCAGACAGAATGGCTCAATATTCCTGCAGAGGACTTCCAAAGACTTGTGGACTCCATGACACGTCGAGTTGTTGCACTTCGCCGGGCAAAAGGAGGACCGACACGATATTAACAGTCATCCCATGACTTCTGTCACTTCAGTGTATGTGGTTTACTGTTACATACTTTAGTGCATTCAAAGGTATTTAATTTGAAGAAATTTCTGAAAGGGATGGACTAATTTCAAAAATTTGTTGTCACTGAAATTATTTAGACTGAATTTAACGTAATCAAAGATTTACTTTATTTATTTATTTTAAAGGCTCTTTTCTGAATTCAATGAAAATAATTTTTAAATAAATGAATGCAATGAAAAAACTTAAAGGAGGAGAAATCTTTGAAAATAGTAATTAATAACAGATTACTTATAAATTAATTAGCTTATTGTTATATAAATCATAAACATATTATTTATATCATAAACATACTAAGATAAATCAGAATTATTCTTCTAATATTCATTGTGAATGCAACCTGCTATAATAACATTAATAAAATTTACAATGCAAGGACGAATTGTTTCATTGGAAATACACAGATAAGAAAAGATAATTATTCAGGCTGTTAAATATATTAAACATTATTTATTTGTTGATGGAGAATAAATATCAGTCTAATACATTATTGCGTTTAATTTTCAATTTACAGTTATAATCCTTATATTCTAAAATATGAGAAAATGAGTCAAAATGTTTTTTTAAATGATTTATCCAAAAAGTAGGATTCAAAAAGAGATCATACAAAAAGATAATTCTTAAATTCATTCCAAAGCTCTTAAGATTTTCACCGATATTTAATAATTGAAAAGAAATGACTTCAATTTTTTATCTCATTATTTTTAATATCTGGCATCTATTATAAAGTAAAAAAAATATATTGAAATCAAAAGTTCAAAATATATAAAACATAAAAAAGATAGAGAATGTTAAAGGTTTTTAAAAGCAAGGATTTCTAAGAAATCAGAATTATAAAAAAATAATGTTGACCTATTCAAAAAATAGTTCATAGAACCATTCCTTCAACGAGGACGATATCTGAATAGATTCAAAAATGAATACTGAAAATGAAAACATAGTTAGGGCATTAAATAGTGAAAATATTATAAACCATCTTTCTATATTAAAAGCCAACTGTATATAATAGCAAATAGACGAAACATTTTCTTAAAAAAATAAATAAAATTTTACATCTTAAGAAAAAAAATTGGTTTATTCAATAAAATCATTACAATTTATTTACCTTTTTTTTTAAATTTTAAAATTATCGGCTTGAACTCTTAAAATTTAAATTGAATAAGGATGATATTTTTCTTTCTTTTTGTCAAAATATATTAGGCTGAAATTTTCATTTATTATATTTAATATATTTAAATATATATGGACGAAGAATGAATTTGGTAGCTTCTAAAATACATTGAATTGGAAATTGAAAACTCCATACATTTTTGACGTTGTTTTTGAATAGAACGAATATTTTTAAATTAAAGTTGATGCTTGAACCATAATAATCGAAGATCTTCTTTCAAACTCTCTTCAGTTTCATTTTAAGATACCTTCAAATTTCAACTATGCACCAATGAAAATGGATAAATCCAAATTTTACCATGGTCTTTAAAAGAACTGAATAGTACTCTCTCTCTCTCTCTCTCTCTCTCTCTCTCTCTCTCTCTCTC
>JAOUZG010016999.1:3354167-3374061 GCA_026289955.1 Argiope argentata | reverse complement strand
TTATTTTTTATTGTATTTAGTATTTTGTGATATATGTTTTTTTTTCAATCTTGAATTTTATTTGTGAGTTTTTTTACCTAATTGTCTTTTTTTTTTTGCTTTTTTTCTAAATGTCTTTTGTTTTTTGTGCAAAAAATTGATGCCTCTCTTCTACTTTAAAATTCAGCATTTTTCGGGTCATAAAAGGGTTAATTTTTTAGATAATAGTCTAACTCTTTACAGAAAAAAATTCCACTTTTTATTGGAATCCTTGCTTGATGGTGACCCTTGAGAAAGTCATCAGCCCGGATTTCTCATTTTTTCACTTACATATCTGTTTTTTATTCTTCTTATATATATATATATATATATATATATATATATATATATATATATATATACAGAGAGAGAGAAAGAGATGTGTTGACGAACGTGCGAAATATGACTGTAACATACAACGCAATTATAATTATAAAAATGTATCTATTTTTCCCTAATTAAGGTCAATTGTTTTTTAATTGCAACGATTTTTTCCCCGATAAATGTATCATTAACCCTTCATGCGGCTGGAACGTAGAAAGTCGCTCCAAGGTGTCTCTTGAAAACCGGCAGGAACGTAGAAATCCTCTCCAACATGTCGCTTTAAAACCGCCAGAAACGTAGAAAATCTCCTTCCGCAAATATCTCTTAACACGGCTACCCCGTAGAAAGTCGCCATTTCTTTCCCCCCTTAAGGGTAATAAACGAGGTGGGGGATCGGCTTGTTAGAGGTCATTTTCTGGTTTCCGCTGGCAGTTAGAATGTGGGTGGTCCCTCCAATCAGTGGAATAGGAAATCACTTCTGCGAATAGGACATCACTTTCTTGTAAGAATTCGCGATAACAGGACCGATTGGTGACATGAGCTGTATACTTCATTCTTTATTTCAATATTTCATTTCGAATCCAAGAGAAAACTATTATACTTATTAAAGATAGGGAAACCCTCATATTTACATGCCGTAATTATGTATAATAGTTTATACAAAAAAAAGCGAAAAGCGAATTTTCTGTACTTCACGTTTGAACTGTATCGGAAAATCACGTTTGAACTGTTAATAATACTTTTAATAATTAAAAAAAACCCTTATATATTTATTTATAAAAAAAAGCCAAATTTTGTAGTTTTTCGCTATAACTTCCGAAAATATTACAGTACAAAAGTGATTTTTGCATCAAGTTAAAGCTAAAAAAAATTAGCTTTTCAATGATACTGATGTTTTGACCTATAAATTAAAACTATATTTTAAATGAATTTTTTAACATTCAATTTAATTGTTTTTTTTCAACAATTTATTTCGCATAAAATAAACATAAAATTTTATCTTTTCGAGGATATAAAAAAAATCGGCTTTTAATAATTTGTTGCCTGTACATTTCAGAAGTTCTGGTTAAAAAAAGATAATTAGTACCAAAAAACAAAAACAAAAACAGAAAAATATAATTTTCATCACGTGATTATATGAAATGAAATAAATAGGAAATGTGATATTTTTTAAACAATAAATGCAAGAAAAAAGCTTTCTTGATCGTTTGCAATATCAAAATTATTAATTCAATTAAAGAATTATAATGAATAAAAATACATTATAAAGATATAATATAAAAGTGTGACAGTTAAAACAGAAAAAGAATTTTTAGAAAAGCACCAAATGATAACCTTCTGAGAGCGAGATTATTTATTAAAAAGTAAGAAATCTTAAACGAACTTGAAGATGACGTCATTTCAAAGAAACGACGAACAAAAAACAATTGAGAAAAGTAGAAATGAAATATTTTTGAATTCATGATTTTTTTGAAAAAATTTTCAAACTATAAGACAAGTTTTGAATTGTTACTTTTACTTATGTGAAGGAGATATAATGTGCAAATCCATGTATTCGCCTTCGTGATTGTAATTTATCTCTGCATTTTAATGAATCATGCGAAATAAAAATGCATCTGCTTTCAACATTAAGCATACTAATAAACCAGGTCAGTTATATATTAAAGCTATACTAATAAAACCAGGTCAGTTATTTGAAAACGCATCTTCTTTAAAACAAGCATACGTAAAAATTAATAATGCAAAATTTGTAAAATCAGATAAAAATATTATTTACCCGTATATTTCGGAGATATCAAAATTTTCTAACCAAAACAATATCATGTTCTCACGTGAGAAAAAAATAAATCAACTATCATTCGAAATTAAACATATAAAAATATCATTTTCAGCACGTGTCTGCATAAAATGAAACAAATATGAAACATAATATTTTTGGAAAATAAATGGATGGAAACGTTTTTTCTGATATTTTACTGTACATATATTACTAATGAAATTAAACAGTTTCATTTAAGGAAAATATGGCTTAACATCTACAAGGTATCTTCTGTAATCGGAGCCCAACAGCTAATTTCTTAATTTTTTGGGAGAGACATACATCTCTTAACAAATGGTCTAAGTGAAATATAAAATTATTAGATTGAGAGAAAAAATGGTGATGAATTACGATTTTTAAATTTTTACATATATCATCTGCTCTGTGAATCATATTTAACAAAATATTCTAGAGACAATAAGTCTTCCTTAAAATAAAAAAGTGGCATTCCAATCAACTAAATCAATCATCCAAGCTGATAAATCTATGAAAATTCCAATATAACTATTCGATAAAAATTGGCGATTTTAGATCACTTTATCAAGAATTCAAAGAGGCCAATCAGGGTTACTCTAGAATAATTGGTCTAGATTATGGTAATGATGATTGTTCTAAACTTGCAATATTCAGAACTGAATAAATCAGCCAGATTTGAAGAAGACAGAAATGCTTATTTATTTATTTAGAAGTTGAAATATTAAGAATATTTTACAAATATGAATCAATAAGACCAAAGGAATTGAAATCATAATTTTTTGAAATATATTTATAAACCTAAAAAAAATATTATTGAGAGCATTTATATACATCTAAAAATAAAATTAAAAACTGAAGGTTTCAATTAACCTGTGAAATTTTTGCTGAATAATTCCTTGAGATCTTATAAAAATATATATATAATGTTTCAATTTCTGTATTGAACATAAAACTTCAATGTCGGACTATTCTGCTTTCAGTTCTTAGTTTTATTTAAAGACATGCTTGGATTGGTAAAGAGATCTTTATATTAATGGAAGCTTCATTTCCATTTTAATATAAAACTGAATTTTGCTTGCACTGATAGAAAATCGGAGAGAGACGCGGAGTTCAAAAATAGGACAGCTTACGGCCTATATAATAGTATAAGTGAATCATATGACTATCGAAATTTGAAGCTTAAAAAATATTTTGCTGAAAAACTTATTATGAGACCAAGTTAAAATTCATCGAACCCTTTTGTCGGAATTAATATTGACGAACCGGCTGGTCGCCAAATGCGGCTATTTTATAATAAATGGAAAATTATTATATAAACATTCATTTGTATTCAACAAAATTCTATTATTGAATTTCATATTGCTTTGAAGAATGAAATGAATAAATGTCCAATTATAATTAATAATAATGAATAATATTAATAATAATTAATTATAATGAATAATATTAATAATAATGAATAATAATGAATAATATAATTAATAATTAATAAATGTCCAATTACAATTAATACTTTGCATTAAAACAAAGTTAGTCTTAGATATTAATGAAATTAAACAAATGCATTAAAGGCTGAATTACATACATTCTATTTAAACCTATTACAAGGCTGCGAATTCAGAACTTAATAATGAGTACGGATTTACATGCATACTTAAAAATTAAAGGAAATGAATACCATTATAAATTAAAAATTTCAGTGTTTTTATATATCTGTAACATTGCTGCTGATAAGCAGTACCATATAAATATTTTAAAATGTCGTCTAGAAGAAATTTTAAGCCTAATAAAATAACTCTAAAAAGATGTGCTTAAAAGAGATCTTATATTATAGTACCATGTTTCAGCAGATTTGGGCATTATTCCTTGCCGTAAAAGGAAACCAAAAAGTAGATGTAGTTTTTTTTTTTATCCGTATTTTTCCAATTTAATACTTTCAATGATGGTGTCAAATTGGATTTGTTGAAAAAGGCTTCAACATATTTATTTGTTTCTTCCATAATGTAACTTATCACTGTGTTACGAAAAAAAATTCTGAAAAACATCATCGAATCTTCTAACTAAGAGTCGAAGTAAATTTAAAATTTGGAGGAGCATTGGAAGGTGCTCGCAAGTCAATAGGAGACCTACAGCGAGCTGCATTTAAAGTATCATCATCAGATTCACTTTCCGATTTAGAGTATTAATCTTCAGAAGATAAAATTAATTCATCACAGTCAGAATCGTTAGAATTTAAATCCATATTAAGCTCAACAATTTTCGAATAAATATAATGTTAATTAAATTTAGTGCAAGAAATCAATAGTAAATTTCAGTAATATATTAAAAAAGCTGAATGATGTATATTTCATAAAGGTAATCAGCACTTATTTAATTAAAAAATATTCGTAATGTCTACTCAACTTCCCTAAGCAGTGCACTTCACTTGAGTTTCTAGACCTTTCAAAAAGAAAATTATAGCCAGGAAAAATTAATAACTTTTGGAATTAAAATCTAAAAATAAGAATCCTATTGAATGCTTACATAAGTCAAATTGTTATAAAAAATACCAATGAGAAATTAGAATTTGACCATGTGACCAGTTTGAAAGCAGAGGCAGTTAAAAGTGATAACGGGTTTATTTGGAGATCCCTTTACCCTCATGTGAAAGACCTTTTTATCATGCCAGAACAAGGTATTATTTTTGTGATGAGGTTTTTGGCATCAACAAAAATCCGTAAGCGAAAAATTAAAATTTCATTATTTGCACGATTGATGTAAAATATACTTCAATTAGATAAATTAATACACAAATTTCCAATTAGTTAATTTATTTTTTTAGAGTTACAACGGAAAAATTTTAATTAAAATATTTATCATGCTTTAAGAATTTATAATTTACAAAAATATTAGCTTCTGAATTTTTATAAGATATTTGTGAATATTATTTTTGCTTTGATAAAAAAATAATTACAAATGATAAGAAGATTTTAACATCAAGAGAACTCCGATGATGCTTCTATAACTAGACCACCAATAACTTGCTGCTTTACCACACCAACATGATTCCCAAACCCAGATTTTACCAATTAATTCTATAAGGAAAAATTCACGATCCTCTGTATTTATCTCTTTTTTTTCTTTATATGTATATTAATTATGATTTAGCACAATATTCAAATTTTCTTCTTGCCATTTTTAAGCCACTTTTCTCCCATCTGAGTTTTATGACTGGAAGAAAAGATTACTTAAATGAAAAACTCTGATCATCCTTCACAAACTGGCAAAACTATTATAGAATCATTAATATCTATAATTTTTGTTTGTTTTAATTATTGGACTAAAATTTGTATCAAGTATTTTTATTATTTCAATGAACTAAAAACCTAATTTTTCACTCACGGTTTTTAAACGTTGCTGAAGTTATGATTACGTACTCTAGAGTGTTTTTTATTATTATTTTACTGAGCATCCATCTTTTGAAATTCATATGCAGAGAAATATTGTAAATGAAATTTTTTTAAATTATCCAAACACGATGAGCATGGAAGAAACGTTCTGAAAGGGGTAATTCTTAATTGGTCGATACTTGGAGCTTAGTCTCCTTTTTATGTACAAGATTTCACAATTTACGAAGTTTCACAAAAATTCATAATGTTGTAATTTAATGAAATGGGTGTAATTGATATTTTGATTCCATTGCTGAAGTTAAATGAAGAAAATATTTTTAATAATATCTGTTGGCAGAGAAATGCATGGATTTATGAAAATATTACTGCGCAAACTGTGAGTAATTTTTACAAATAATTGGGACAAGTTTATGAATGATATAATAAATTGACATTCAAAATACTCACGTACTAAAAATAAGAATGAAATGATAATTTTTAAACGATATAAGCCATTTTCATTAATGGATGCTTTTTTATTTTTTCTTATTTCAATATTAAAATTAACTTTAAAAACGTATTATCTCAACTTACATCTTAATTATTTCAAAATAAGATAATAAGTCAAAAATATCCAAATTAATAATATTTTAATAAAAATATTATTACTAAAATATTTACTTGTTATACATTGACAAAAGATTGTTTTATTAAAATAAACTGAAAAAAAATTCCACATTTTTATTTTAAAATTTTTGATATTCAAAAATGAACGTAGTATTTTTAATATTAAGTATTAAAAAATATTAATACATTTTTTATATTCTATTTTAATCAGTGTACCATATATATCCTTTTATTTTAGTTTCCAATGCCAAATATGCCAGCAAAATGCTTAAAACTAAATATTGGGAAAAACTAAGTAAGATTCTCTGAGTGTAGGCAAAAAGAAAGTATTATGTTCGTAATGCAATTTGGTGAACAAAAATTCCTCTAAATAATTCATTAAACAATTTTTTCTATTTTTTACACACATTTATAAAATCATATTGCTGGATTTTTTTTATTTATTTTTGAACAAATTCTATTTTCTGAAAACCGTACAAATTAAAAGAGAAGCTCTTAGTTCTCAGAGCGAAAACCAAATTCTTATCTGAAAAACCGCGCGGTAATTGTCCTGCTTCGACAGATTTACGACTCTATTTGCCACTCTGTTCCCTGGGACACACAATTCCCCTTATTTCGGATGGTATGATTGTTGAAAAGCGGGGAAGATTACCCCCCGCTGTTTCTTCTCGGGGGAAAGCAAAACATATCCTGCCGGTTTAGGAACGTTCTGATAATTTCTTCTCTTGTAAATTGTGTTCAACCTTTATTTTGACCGCCGCCGTTTTAAGAACATTCTTACGCTAGACAGCCGACGCTCGATGGGTTAAATATGTTTTCTAAGTTTCTTGAGAAATATTCTGCACTAGTAATTATGGTGTCTGTATTTTCTAGATGCCTTGTTAGATTAAATGTAATAAGGACGCAAATGGGCCTTCATATATCTTTATATATAGAAAATTTTTATATAGAAGCCAATTGTCTAGAACTGCATCACACGCAAGAACACATGTATAAATACACACGGACGCACGATCACCTGTATTTTGTCTACGGACATATCATATTTTTACCTTTGTAGCAGAATAAATATTTCTGAATTTGTGCTATAAAAATTGTTTTGTAGCTATTTTTGATAGTTTCTAAATATATTTTTATGTTTGTTTCACGTTCCGTAACATGTCCATGTCATAACGGGTGGAGGCTAGATTTAAGTTTAAAACTTTGGTTTAAACTTTTTCTTTTTGGATACTATACCACACGCAACGCCGTGCGGGTATTGCTAATAAATACATGTATGGTGCTAAGGAAATTGTTTCAAAAACTTTTTGTAGAATGTAAATAATTGCACTCGAAAGTGGAGTTAAACATTTTACAAATTTAAATCATTCGTATATTGTATTTTAACTCAATTTTACAAGATTCCATGTATGATGCTTAATATCACTTATAAAAAAATGAATAAATCTTATTTTAATATAGATAATAAAAACATTAAATGTATAAAAAAGCTATAATTTGGTTCGAAATTATAAAAATGTAAAGGATATTTTTTTTCCAAAAATGCAATAAAATATTTAATAATTAATAATTTATTCTTAATTCCTTCTTGAAATTCTAACATGAAAAAAAAAGTTGCACATAAATGTTGGTGAACTCTGCTGTATTCTTTTCATTAAATGACATCCCGAAGTAAACTGATCCATTAATTTCACCGACTTCTTTTTGAAAATGTATTTTTTCCAAATCAAGGGGAAAGATACATAACCATTTTTTAAAAAGAAATCAGAATGCTTAATAGATGAAATATACTTTAAATATGCAATCAAAATGTCGAATGAAGATACATTAGACAGTTTAGAATCAAGAAACACATCGCTTAAGGTAATTACAAACGGTTATAAAAAGTTTTAAACGATCTTATTAAGCCATTCGGTGTGGAATGAGAAATATTCCCGAGGCCTTTGAACTTTTTTCCTCTTTAGTTTATAATACAACCAGAAAAAAATTACTCTCATCACACGAAGAAAAAGTAATTTCATTGTAATGAAAATTAAAACTGACAAAAGTAGAATGAAAAAAAGGTTTGACAACGAGAAACATTAGCAAGAAGTACTTTTTTTTTTCCGTTTTCTTTTTTACCTTGAGGCCTTAAAAATCCATTTCTTTTGATTTTAAATAAATTATCCGCACTTCATTTGATTCAGCAACAATATTTGCTTTCAAATGCTGAGATAAAGATTCGGTTTTTCAGTTTACCAGATGTCCTCAGGGTGTCACAAAATGGTTTTTATGAAGGTTTTAAAAATAATAATTAAAAAAACGTATAAGTAATCATAATTAGTTTCTCTGTTTCAATTCTGTCAAGCATCTTGAGGATAATCTTCAGTTTTAGCTTGAAGACATTTTATATTATTTCTATCACATTTTCTAAGGTTTATAGAAAAAGGACTTTTTTGTATGAAAAACATGATGTATTTGTATGAATATCACAATTAATGATTTTTTTCATTGATAAGTTTTGGTTGATATTATTCTTAATTTAATATTTACAATTAGTACTTTTTATAGGTAGAAGACAATTGAAACATATTTTATTTATATTTTTTCTCGAAAATTTTTTAAAAAATTAGGATTTGGTTTAATGAATGTTAAAGCAGGAAAGTGTTGATGGTTAAATAAAACTAAAATTTTTCTTTGTCCTCAATGGATAATATTTCTTGGTATTATTCAGGTAAGCATATAGATAATATTTTCTCATCGCCCTGAAAAGGCTTCAAGAAAGAACAGTCATTCAAATTTTTATTTAATTACTCTGTGTTTCTGATTTATAGCCGCGTCTTATTATCTATCAAGGACGTAACAGAAAATTTCGTATGAAAAGTGGAAGATATATACGTAATGATTTGTTCAAATAAGTTGTATGCCAAATTGATAAGTAAATATTTTCTATTGAGATAACAGTTTTTGATTATGTGACATATTTTCATCAATAATTAAAAACTACAGTTACGAATTTTTAATATTTAAGATGCCCAATATAGTTTCATTAAAAATATAGATAAATACCATTACATCATTTTTTAAAATATTAGATTTCTTGAAAAATATAGAAAAATAAAATTTCATTCAATCAATGAAAATACAGAATATAAATTATTGCGGATAACCTTACTTGATATTTATTTTTAACTTTGCTTATAATAAAGATGAACCTGGTGTGTATATATATATATATATATACCTTGTTGAGTGGCAATGTGTGCATATATGTATGTATACAGGGTGTTCCAGCAAGATCGAATAAACTCTTAACTGTTGGTCGTAGAGGTACAATTCCTCTAATTATACCTCTACGATCGAGAATTATACCTCTACAATCCATAGTTTTCGAGAAAAGTGAAGAAAGAAAATGCCTGACGTCATATTCTGTTTACAGCGAAAAAAAACTTTTATAGACCACTGGACTGGGTGCCTGACCCTTTCAGATTTCTTCCTATGGGGTCACGTAAAGGAATTGGTTTTTGAGACACAGTTACGCCAGAAATGTACTTAGGTCCTTCGTCTCCACAGTGCTTTTACTTTTGTGGACTCTACGATGCAAGAAAAAAAGGTTTTTTTCGTAAACCGGGTATGACGTCATACATTCTCTCTCTCTCTCTCTCAGTGTGTGTGTGTGTGTGTGCAATTTTGAAAATAGTTAATGAAAATTGATTGAAGCGATATTATTTTTGAAGTTAAATTTAAGTTAATTCAAGTTATTATTAATTTGAGATCAAATTTTTTGAACAGATGACAAAAAATTTCAATTTTACTCCCATCATAATTTGAAGCTCAAAATAAGTTTCCTGGAAAAGCCATAAATATTAAGTTTCATAAATTATATGTCAAACATTTTGTGAAAATGAATCCCAATGAACCAGCTACTATGATTAATTAAAAGAAAAAAAAACATTTTCTTAATTTTTTAATGAGTTCTGTTTAACTTGAAATACTTAAAAGCAGAATAAGTCGAAGGTTTGAAATTTTCAGTTATTACAACATAATGCTACGTAATAAAACGGGGATAAAAACATTTTATTAGAATAATTAAAGTCATGTCTATTGTTTTTACAATCATCGTATGGTAGCATTTCATAAAATGTAACCTTTGTTAGAATAATAAGTTAAAATAAAAATGACAATTTTTTTCAACAAAATGGAAGTTACAAATTTACTGCATTTCAGATTCATGGTTATTTGAAAAATATGAATACATCAATGAAAATTTAATATTAATTTTTAAAATTAGAGTAGCTGAAGTTTTCAGATTACACATGATAGTATCGCTATTTAAGCATGTCTTAGTTAAGACATCTTAGCACATATTTGTGACACCCTTTGGGCATAATCAAATAATCTGGATAGAGCGAATATTAAAGCTTCTTACGAGGAGAAATGATTTTGTCTTATTCTAGTCTGTCATGATACAGAATATCTAGACAGATTTATGAAGAGTTAATGATTCTTCATGAAAAGTAACTTTGCATTCGTCTAAGAAAATTGGACAATTGTTTATGTTTTTTGTATATAGAGCATATATAAGAGCTTATTATGAGAAGAAATAACTTGTTTTATTCTAGTCTGATATAATACAGTATATTTACATAAATTCACGAATAGTTAATAATTTATCATGAAAAGAATCTGTGTATTGGTCTAAAATGATTGTTCACTTGTTTATTAGGCTGGGGCGAATATAAGAACTAATTACGAATAGAAAGAATTTTGTTTTATCCCAGTCTGTCATGATATAGAATATCTAGATATATTTATGACGAGTTAATGGCTCTTCATGAATAGAAACTATTCATGAAGTTTCTATTCATGAAGAGAATTTTTCACTTGATTATGTTAAGTTAGGCGGTTTAAAACTACCTACTTTAATTTAACAAGCATTTGGTATACATTGACAATTTGATCCAATAAAATTTGGAAAAATTAGAAATATCAGAAAAGTATTAAATACTTAATTAAAAATATCTCTATGGTAGAACATAAATTTTTTTTCATGAAACTCAAATTCTTATAAAACTGCAATGTACAATAATTTGCAATTATAAATGCTTTTAAAATTAATTTTCTACGGAAACTTTCATGAGAATTTTAAAAAAAGTAATTCCTAAAGGCAGTGCGTGAACTGAAAGCATTAAGAAAATCAAGCACTTTTGTAAGAATAAATTCCGCATTTAATAATCATAATTAAACATCAAAACATCTACATCACTTTTTCTATCAAATAAAAAAACTATCATAAAACTTTGTTGTACTAAGAAAAATATTTTCATTGAGGTTATTTTTTTTATAAATTTAAAAATGCGTGAGTTGGTAATTAACAAAATACTAAAAATTAGTTTGTCACTTAAAGTTTATATAATAATAGAACGCTTCTCATTAAAATTCTATAAAACTAAAAAAAAAGAAATTTTGGAACAAAAATTATATTTTAAAATATGTTTGCAGAAATTAAGACTGTCTCTCAAATATTTGACTAATTAGGGTTTTACTGTAAAGGAAAAAAAAGTAAATATACTAAGATATTCTCTGACTAATTAATAATTTATGAGAAATTTTTTCAAGTCAAACTTAGTCTCGAATAACTAGTTTATCCTGTTGATAATTATTAATCGTTTGATTTAGATATGACAGTATGATGTTTACATTTTGTTTTATCCAAATATATGAGACTTATTTCTAAAAAATAATAATTATACCCTTTCATCCTCAATGTTTCTTAATTGAAATAAAGGACAAAACTAGATTAAAATGAAATTTCATTATATTGTTAGAATTCATTGCTATATATATATATATATATATATATATATATATATATATATATATATTAGGGATTCAAATAAAAGGAAGAGAAATTTTTACTCTTAATACTCAAATGCTTAAAGAATACAAAAAAAAAAATATTTCTGATACTAAATGATATAATATAACAGTTATGCTCAAACTTATTTTTAAATAGATTTAGTCTTAAGTTTTTTGTTTAATTTATTGCCTCATATTTATTTGTTTTCTATAGAAGTTGTTTTTATTTTGATTTCGTAGATTTCCCTTCACGATTGAACTAAAGAAATGAAAAGAATTTTTTTAACTGACAGGATTTTTTTATTATCTTCATTAATAATTCATAGATTTTCTCTAAAAATGTGTATTTCTTAGAAAAATACAAAAGATATCTTACAAACGACTATAGAATTACTGCCTCTAATATTTAAAACACTAGTATACTAGTATTATTTTAATAACGAAGAATAATTTTTATTGTTATCCTGAGTTCAGTTATATAATTTATCAACAGCTTCAAAATTTTGATAGTTAAAAAAATTTGTTAAAATTTTTTGGTCAGCACTTATAATTTTTTAAAATTTACATTTCATTTATATTCAAATTATTTTAAACTGTGACAAATAAATCGTCTTAAAAAAACTAAAGACTATATAACTAAATTTTTTTTTGTTCTATTAAAATAAAATTTGGTGGACAGGAATTTATTGAAAAAAAAAGGTTTACTGATTACTTAAAAAATACTACAGCCTTTAGATTATAATACTTTTAAAGTAATTGCTTATTGTTATTAACGATTTTATAATATTCTCATACATAAACATATACTTTTTCTCTTTTTAAAATTGCTGTATATCACAATTTTAGTGTGGTAGAAGATTGTTCGTATTAAAAACGTTTCCCCAGCACTTCGGTTACATTTTAAAATAGCTTATAAACCCAATTATTCTTATATAAAAATGAATAAATCCGATTTTTATCATGGTCCTTAAAAGAATTTAATAGTATTTTATATAAATTTATTTTAAAATACTCATATTACTAAACGCTCAGCTGTGCCCATCATTCTAAACTTATTTCCATATTTCGGAGGAAAAATTCAAATTCAGTGAATGTCAACATTTCCCTAGAGAGATTTATACATTTGCCATCGATGAAGGATATCTACAATTTTTGATTAACTGACCTCGTCAAATAGAGATTTTTACTGTTGATTTACTGCGTCAGCTTTATAACACAGAAATACTGATATTTTCAAGATAATTAGTACAAGACTTTTATATCTCAAAAATAATGGATTTTTTTTATTAGAAAGGTATTCTATATATTATAGTATTTCATATTTAAAATATTCAATATTTTATAAATAAAAGTATCGAATACTCTTTGAGCAGTTCTCTTATAAAAGTCAATAATAATATTGGGTCATTTATAATTTGAAAATAATAATTCAAATCGTAATTAATCTGTGCGGTCATTAACTAATTTATAATTAATTTTAACAATGGTGGGGAACTTGAAATTAATTAAATTCCTACTATCCGCTATTAAACAAGGTAAATACCCTTTATTAGTTCATCTCAAAATTTTCATTTTAAGAAGATGTTTTAGGATAACCTACGAACATTAAGAAACTATAAATCATATTAAAAAAAACTGCATGCAGTATTACACAGTTGTTGTAATAAAATATCAGAAACTTAGTAAAATTATATAAATTGTGTCATTTAGGCAACTGAAGAACTGCGATAGACTCATTACATCACAAAGATCCAACGAATCGATAAATATTTATTAATTTAAGAGTAGACTAACTAACTCTCCAAGTGATATTCTTGCTTTTTTTCAACTACTTTAACTCAAAAAAGTAAACAAGCACACTAAACAGAAAAAAAATATCGCATAAATATTTATTCTCTTGATATTTTTAGTTTTTTAAATCAAATGAGAAAATATTTATGCAAAAATCTAGAAGGGACATTATAATTTTATTTAGTGAAAAAAATTATGCTAAACCTGTTTTTCAGACGTTAAAATTATCAGAAATTAGAAACATGGAATTCAAGTACTCCTGAACACGTTTGCATGGTTGAAAATCATTGAGTAGAGTCATTATTTCCTTTTATATTTACCTCATTAAATTATGACCTTATTTACTTATTATCTCATTTATGTTGACCTCCATCATTTTTTCCGTGCATTTTTGATTGCTTCAAAGTTTCACCTTGTTTTCAGAATTTAGAGACAAAGATCCATAAGTTGATTTGTTTGATTCTAAAATACCAAATGCATACCATAGCTAATAAATTAAATTGTATATTCTGTATAATTTAAATTTTCTAAATGGTGAACAAGACATCTCTAATTCAATAATCGCTTATTACTATATAAATGACTCACCATTCCTTTCATATTATGCAAGTCATACTGGTAAATAAACAATATGTTTTAAACATTTCCTTCAGCAATCAATGCTATCAATGTATTGTTCCCTCCTTGGGAATATTTCCGGAATAATGTCCTCGAGAATTAACCGAGAGATTTCATTGACAGATACAGAAATTCATAAGAGAGAATTCTATTAGAATCTCCACGAGTAAATCAAATTCAGTTAATCCGATTCGGTTATATGATCAGCGGGTGATTTATTCGCAATAATCTCTACCGAGATGCGGATGCATTAATAGATTTCAACTTCCATTTTGATTAAAGGAGTTAATTAGGAATTTAATTATAAAGTTTGTTGTCTAACAATGTGTCGAAGCGGATGTTTATGATTGCGAATAAAATTGGGGCAGTGAATTAAAATCTCTGAATCTTTGAAAGTATTCGATTAATTATTTAAGTCAGAATATCCTAATACATATCATGCTAGGGATTATGAATTTAAAAGTATTTGACAGCTTATACTTAAGGAAAATGAATACTTTAGTTAGCTTTTTTTTTCTTTCATAGAAAAGTTCCTTTCATGGAGTATAATTTTCAAGAAAAAATATATTTAATTTTAATTGCGAAGTTTTTATAAATTATCAGCATTGGCTATCAAAATATTTATTTATTTATTTTTCTGTTTAACAATCAATAATCTGTGAAATAAACCAAAAAATCGTGTAACAGACTGAGATTTTATAAATTATTAAACATTTTATAATATAATTGAACATTAAATGGGCAAAAATTCTTTAAAAAAATATAAAAATTCATAAAACCTATAAAGGTAAGCAAAATTAAATTAAAATTAATTGCAAATTTATCATAAATGTCACGGGATTTTTTTTATTTTAAGCTAAGATAAAATTAATTAAATAATAGTCAATGTGGGGCTTTAATGCATAAGTGAAAGAATAGACTCGCAAAGAACAAAAATCATTTTATCAAATCATTTATTACTGCAATATGTGTTCAATATGTCCAACCACTACAGTTAATTACCCATTGAAGGCGTGTCACAAATCCAGCATGTCCAGCTGTATACATGACATCTGTAAGTGGACTGAATCTTTCAATTCCAACAGATTAGATGGACGAATTTATATACCAGGATTTTAAATTTTCCCATAGCTAGAAGTCTGTTGGTGTCATAACTTTTGAGAGAAAGACCATGGAATCTTGCAACGCTTACTAATCATTCTCCCTCCCTCTAAAGTCTGTATCAGGAATTCCTTGACTGGAATAAAAGCGTGACTTGTTGTTACATCTTACATAAAAATAACAGCAGAAAGCATATCTTTTACTCGCAAACGTGGAACAGCCTTTCCGTGCAGATCCATTAAATAATGTTGGGCGTTTACTGCCACCTTATCCCACCCTTTTACCAGACACTGTGTTTCAAAGAAGAAGGATTCTATGATGAAAGGACCTGTGAACCCACAAAACGCCATGATTTGGGAGGAATGCAGTGGTTTCTCAGTGTACATTCGTGGATTTGTCGTCTCCCAGAAGCGACATTATGTCCTAACGTCATCATGAAGCGAAAAATGAGCTCCAATTGTCCACAAGATGTTAAAGAACCTCAAAACCACGATGATCTTGTTCAATTTTGGAAGCCTATATAGCAGATATTTCTCTCTCTACAGTATCCAATTCTAAAAGTTCATGGTAAGACTGTAATTTGTATTGATTAAGAACTTCATGAAGAATGTTACGTACGGAGGATGGTGATAATCTCAAACATCTGCCAGTTTCTCGTGCACTGCTATTTCCTGCAGCGGTTGGGGGCCGTGGTGGTCCGGGTGGTAAGTTCTCGACTCGTGAGCTACGGGGTTTCAGGTTCTAGACTCAATTCCATGGAAGAACCTTCGTGTAAGGGAGTCTGTTGCATATTAAATTCTTCAGGGTCAAATACCCTCCCGCTGATGTGATATGAAGAGGGAGAGTCAGCTCAGGTGCTGTCCTCGTTATCTGACCTCAGTTCAAAATTACGAGGTCCATCCAAAAATAACTCTAGTGTTGCTTTACAATTGGAAGCTAATGTAATTAAATGAAACTAAATCTTGCCGCAGCTTCGAAAGCTATTTTCATTTCGGCTACAACGCGATCCAAACGTGTCTGCATTAAGCGGTGTTCCTACGACCTGTCAGGTAAATTAGACAAACATCAAAACACCCTTGAAAACCCCAAGAGAGGAAAATCAGGGGGAAGCATGCTTCGTCTACAGGCGGACAGGTCGTAGAAATACCGCTTTCGACTTGTCTGTCTGGACTTTACACCCTCTTCCAGCGATCCAGTTTCCGCAAACCACTGAACAAAATTCATGAGGCCTGCTACTATTAAAGGTATTTTCCCAGTCTTCACATTTTCTGAAGTTGGAATTTACACAGTGCGACAGTCGCTGAAGTTTTAAAAAAACTTCATTTACTAAGCTTTATCTTTTGCCCATAGATTTCAGCTTTAATTATACAGTATGAAACGGAGAGCTGAATCTGAATCAAGTGTGTAAGTATCTATAATCATCTGTCTCATTTCCATATTCCCAACTATGTCATTTCTACTACCTAGTGGCTGCTTCCTGCATTGATTTTTTTTTCTTACCTAAAAAACATTCCCTTGATATATTGATGCTAAATCTACACAAAAAAATTATTTCGCTAAATTTATTGGTTTTATAAATTTTTAAACGGTTTGCTTATCTGGTAATTACAGTAAAAAGCTGTATTATTTAATTTTTTCTTAAAAATCAGAAATAAAATATAATTTATAAATCTTTAAAAACAATTTTTTATCGCTTTAATTTGCCAAGTACAGGAAATAAAATTTGTAATACAGGTTTGGTTTTCTTTATAGAGAAAAAAAGGTTGAAAGACTCAAAGCCTCAAGACTAGCCAAATTAGTTCTAATATGATAGCCCTGCCATTACTTTTACTTTTGAAGAATTTTGCACATTCTTAGAAAATTTTTGAATATTTACTTAATTTCAATTTAATTTTAAAATATATTACACATGCACATGTATAGTGTAAGAAATTGTTTTTAAAATCGAAATAGAAAGAAATCCCTAAATTGAGACGCATGGGAGTAAATTAAATTTAGAAATTACACAAACTTTAATTTTTTTGCTAAGAAAATTAGACAAATTTAACAAAAAGTTTATTATTTGATTACTTTCTAAATGTAATTTTTAATAGAATAAAATAAACGTAATGCGTTTGGAAATGGGCATTTCACAAGATTTTAAGTTTGACTTTATTTTAATAGGTTTTATAATTTTTGAAATGTAGCAATAAATATAATTTTTTTCATAAATTATTTAAAGTTAAATTTTTTTAAATATTTTTATAAAACCTTTTTTAAACATTAATTCCATAATTTTGCATATTTAAATATAAACTAATAGTGAGGATATGAAATCATTGATAAGAATGCTGGCAAGAAGCCCATTTTTAAAAATAATAAATATTTTAATCTATCATGAATTAAATAGGACTCGAGATTTTAGAAGCTGACGGAATTAGGTTCAAAAATAAGATTGCGAAAACATCTTGGTCTTGTTCAAGCAAGAGTTAAAATGATTTATATGAGGAAAGAAATAATTTTGCTTATCCCTTTTGTAGATGTTAAAATCTACAGCAATATGCGATCTGATTCTGCTATAATAAGAATAAACATTCTGTCTTTTAAAATTTTTTATTTAGTGAAGTTTATACAGTTTACAAAACGTTTAAATATATAATATTCTATAACCACGAATATATATTTAATATATTTATTAATATATTAATTTTTATATATTAATAAATATATTAAATGTATATATAATAACAAATAAAACTTCTGGAAGACTAAAGTAATAATAAGATATAAAATATTCCAATAAATTTCCTAAAATATGATTTAAATTAACATTTATTTCTTTTGTTGCATAAAATTTAATAAAGTGAAATCAGATAGAAATTCTAAAACATCTATTCTGCTCAGCGAAATAGAAAATACCCGTATTAATATTTTTAATGAAGTAATAAAATTTTGAGAATTTTTCCTTTCGAAGCTTAAAATTCTGTAAATTTTTAAATTACCTATGCTTCAAAAAATTTAAAGAGTTTTTGTATAAGGACATTTTAATTATTTTGAATGAGCCAGAGTTAAACAAATTGTAATAAATTAAAATCTCATTAGAAATAAATATAAACTAGAAATGATTAAAAAATGAGTTAGAAATTTTTTCATTCCAATAAATAGCTTAAAAGGTTTCTCCCATTGTTTTATTTCGTTCAATTCAATATTGATAGCCATCTATTAAGTACATGATTATTTGACTTTTCTAATTTTGATTTTTTATAGTAAGGAAAAAAGTATAAAATGAAAACGAAGGATATTTTATTTCAGCTAATAGCTCTGCGTTTCTTTAAAAAAATTCTAAAACATGTTATGAATTATACCCATCATTCTGAAATAAGACGCCAATTTCTTCAGAGTAATTTTCAAAATTTTCTTATAAGCAGTATTTTCATAATATACTTTTGCAAAATAAATAAATTCTGCCTGTTAAAATTTATAAATATAGGAAAGCCTTCATGTCTCTTTTTCCACTTTGAAAGAAATGATTTAAAATATTTTTATTCTATATTATTAAAATTTAAAAAAATGTTTCTTAATATTTTTAATATATCCAACTCTGCATTTTTTTATTGCCCTGAGGCTCTGCTCTTTCATGTACCTAAATATTATAAAATGAATAATGTGCTTTTTTAGTTTTTCTATTGAAAAATAAATACAATATATATTGTAAAATAAATTAAAGCAAACTTTATATGTAAGTGTGCAGTAGTTATTTACAAGCACTCTTATGAATATAAATTAATATTCCGAAATAAATAGAAAAAATATAAGTATTCAAAGAAATTTTCATTTAATGCTTTCAAAAAGTAAATTAAATTTTTAAATTGATTTCTTAGATATTATGTAAAATTTATGCAGCAATTCCCAAATCAAGCCCAGGACCTGAAATCAAGCGTTTATGTTGTTGTTATCACAGGAACCCAACAACTGTTTAATTTCTAATATATATTCATAATTTAAAGGCTGAATAACATTAAAGGAGATCGTATCCTTTTTAATCCATTTTAATTTTTTGATCTTTTTTGAATGTTTTATTGACATTCAAGAAGAATATAAGATTTTGAAGTCATTTACAGTAGAAGTTGGGGGTATTTTTCAAGGGGAGGCCTAATAGGTGAATAATGTTTTTTTTCATTAGAACAATTATATACGCATTTTATTTTCATTGAAATATGTACAGTGCCTTTTTAGATGATTGATCTAAAATGAAAATCTCTTAAAAAGAGAAAAGAAAAAAAATAGTGGGATAGATGGAAGAATGTAATAAAAGCATATCGAATTTTGATATAATATTTTCTATTTTATTAATTTTATTTAAAAAAATTTCTTCGATTTTTATTTGCAAATTCCTTAACTTTTTAAAGAATTTTGAGTTTCCAGAATCCATGAA
>JAOUZG010016999.1:3330789-3353767 GCA_026289955.1 Argiope argentata | reverse complement strand
AATAGTTTTGCTATGTTTTGCATTTCTAGGAAAATTTTCATCCGCATTCACTTTTTTAAATGTGTTTTCCTTTCAGGACATTTGAAAGCTTATTGTGGTCACACCAAGTGTATTTTCTGTGCTGATAGACAACTAATACATAAAAAGCCTGCATTTTTTCTCAAATAGAGCTAGATAAAGCTATTAATAGATAGATGAGAAAGAATATTTTGGGACACCTTAATATTTATAATTGGAATATAAAATAATGTTCTTTTCAACATGATATAATAAAGTTATTTTGAAAATAGTCCACTTTCTAATTCACTACAAATTTTTCTTTGGTATTTTATTTATTTATTTATTTTTAAGCAAAAGAAAAAAATGAAGATATCATTTTTTTTTCAAAAATAACGAGAAATATATTTAATTAAATATATCATCAAAGTAAAATAATGTAAGACCAATTTGTAAATCAATAAGAAATAAAGGAATGACACGATGCGAATAAAAAAAAAGAAAACAATCAGACAAGCAGTCTACAATTCAAGCAAGTGTTTCTATTTAGCAAAGGGCTGGATACTTGACAGAATAAACTTGACTCTTGTCAGCACAATTCAATCTTGTGAGTGCATTTTTCGGAATGAAAGCTGAGAGAAAAATACACTTTCTTCCATAAAATACTGGAGGAATAAATTCCCAAATAGATTCCTCAGACTGAATACATACTGTTTACATTAAACAAAGTAACAAATATGCATACATTATAAGATTCAAACTGAACAGTGTAGATTCAACTTAAAGTAGCAAAGATTTAAGTGTTTGATCTTGTAAGTGCATAACTCGTTCACCATTTTTTACTCTTATCGGTATTTGTTCGGTATCCGTATGTATGTTTGTATCAGTATGTGTTCATTTTCTAATGAAAAATCTAATATAATGGTCAGTTCAAGGATATATTTTTAAGTAAAATATATCTGAAAAGCGAAAATATTAATAATAGATAAAAATTAAAAGATGCATAAAAATATAAAATGTTTTATACTTGCATAGATGTGCGTTAATGGATTATTTATATTAATAGAAAATCTCATATAGATTTGAAATTTTGTTGTATAGTCTATGCAAGACTGTTTCAAGTTTTTTTTTTTTTTTTTTTTTTACTCTTAACAATATTTTCGAATTGAGTTCTTGTTGAAAGATATATCGGAAATTCTATAATATTACAGAAAAAAATTAAACACGATAACTGTTTGAAATTTATTACATTTGTCTGATAAATAAATGTATAAATTTGAATTAATACATCTACAATTTGCAATTTGATTATATGGATCGTTTTTTTTTTTGCACAGTATGACTGTTTTAAGATTTTTTTACTCTTAAAAAGTATTTGGGGACTGTGTTCTTTTCTTAAGGAAAATTCTATTCTAATGGACAGTTCAAAGATGTCTTTTTATGAAGGATAAATTTGAAAATCCTGAGTATTACTCACAAAAAAACTAAAAACTATAAGAACATAAAGTTTATTAGATTTGCCTAAATTTACAACAACACAGCTAAAATTTCATATAGATCTATAATTTGGTTGTATGGACCATATTTTATATATACTATTTATTCGGTTAATGGTATTTTTATATTCGCATTCTCATTAGCATATTGTCATATGAACTCAATTAAAGAACATATTTTATCTATTCGGTTCAAAAAGGTGAAATTGGATTTTGCTGACTGGAAATGAGAGTACTATTATATTGTTTTGTGAAATGAATAGGATTGGTCTAGTTAGTGACGACAAGTTTCAATTTTTTTTTACCAAATATGAAACAATAATTTTTGAAAATATTTCCATATTACAATATTTCTGTGAATATGTTAACAGAGAAATACAATGAAATTTATAAATGGGAAACCATAAAACTGGAAAACAAATATACTTTAGAGCTATAAAAGTTTTTAGACCTCAACGTTTAAAGGAAAGAGCTAATAATCTAGAATATTGAAGTTTCTTCGCAACTTTAAGAATATTTTTTAAAAAAGAATATCTTGAAACATAGGGTAATTAGGTGAAAGAATCTCATGAAGAATTATTAATAATATTTTTGTGTACCGGTACCTGCAATTCTATTGGCGATTGCGATGGAATGCTAGCTCTACTTGAACCAATCTATTGGCACATCACTCTAAGGATTTTTTTGATTTTACTACTTATATTTCCACAGTATATAGTTTGGTAGTAATGAAAGATAGGAATAAAAAAATTACAGAATTTCAAAAAAAAAAGATATCTTCTAGCATAGTGAAAATAGAAAAATTTGAGAATTTTCTTGATATTCTAAGTATATACCATTTATTTAAGGCATTTTAAGACTTTCATTCATGTCCAATCTAAAAGTCATTTCTTCAAGTTGTTCCATACTTTAACTATTTTTTTCATTCTCCTATTTCTTTTTGATTCTTAATTCTATTCAATTTTTATTCTTCCTTTATTTTCAAAATTATTATTAAACTGAGAATTTTTTTTTCTTAGTAATAAAAATATTTTATCATTTTAGATATATAACGGAAGTAATCTGTGTCACTTAGAGTTGAAAATCGGTAATGCCAGCTACAATTAATAATGAAACACAACATTAAGGTAATAAAAAAAAAACTTCGATCTCTTACTTTAGAAAATACAATTTTAATGCTAGAATTCAAAAAAAATTGACGAGTTTATGAAGTGAATTCTAACGAATGGTTGTATTATCTGAGCTTCAAAATTCTTTTATTGGCTGTACAAGTTTTCATTCGATATAGAACAATAAAATTCTGAAATTATTTTTTCCCAAAAGAAGAACAATTACCCAGTATGAATTTTAGTCTTAATTAAAGTATCCATGTTTAAAGCACAGTAAAAATGAGCAACAATCCCCTAAAGTATCATAAAGATGTCTAACTACTTACGAATAGATAGTAACAAAAGTAAAATTAGTATCACTTTCTTTTAAATTAATTTTTCCGTGTCGATTGTATTTGCTACGCCCTTTCTTTATAAAGAATTTTTTACTTTCTACTCAATTATGTATACATTTTTTTCTCTTTTTATCATTGCAATCACAATTCAAACAGCACTTCTAAGGCAATAAAATGCTTTTTCAGATATATTTCCATATTAGCAAAGCTAAGTTAATCCCATGATGCACTTTTCACTGGGATTGATTGTATTTATATGGAAATTAGATGTTACGACCGAACATGAAATCCATATACCGTATAGCATAATGGTTTTTATTGATGTGTCATTTAGTTTATGGTATTTTGTAAGTGCATCTTTGCTGGAACTAGGCCCATTTTTTCATGGAATTTATTATGTGCAATACGAATATGTAGAATAAGTTGTTTGTGCTCTTAAATCGATAGAACCGTTTTAACGTACAAACGAAAACATTGTATACTAAAGAGATAAAAAAAACCTCGTAAGTTATCTGTCTCGAAGTTTATGTTTTGCATTATCTAATTGCTAATACCAGTCATTTTATTTGAATCCCGTATTCTACGCAGTGAGGTAGATACTTTTAACGAAAGCAAAACGAGTTTAGCTAACATGTTTTTATTTATTGAATAGTACAACACCTTTGCCACTTTCATTCAATTAAAAAAAATATTGTAACAACGTTACCATTCCCTTAAAATGTTCAATTATAAACGTAGTTATAACAATCGTGAAGATCAGAAAATTATCTGTTTAATGATACTAATGCTATAATAAACAAATTAAATTTATATTTTAAATGATTTAAAAAATAATTTATCCATATTTATCAGGAAAAAAAAGTGTGAACTTGTACGAGAAAGCTACGCGTGCATGTGAAAAACAGCTTTTATCAACGAATTCCCATTACATTGACAGAAGCTGAAAAAAAAAGTTAAATGTTATTGCAAATGAAATAAATATTAAATATCATGTTTCTAAATGCAAAATATAGCAACTATCATATTGCTAGTTAATTTAATTTTGTTTAAATTGAATATTTTAATATTTTTTAGAAAAATAAATAAATATTATATAAATGCAATATTTTTTCATCAGAAGATAATATTTTATAACTTTTTATGCTATTTAATTGAGTGACGAAGGTTTAAAAAAATTGAACTGTAACATAAACACTCAAAAATTGTTTTTCTATTTCAACGTGTTAAGTTATCTAATAGATTTTAAAAGTGGAAATTTAAAAGAAAAAAAATCCTACCAAGGAATATTTCCCTTCAATGCCATATTTTAGATATGAATAAACTCAATGTCCACATAAATAAATAAAATTTATCTATATCAAATATGCTCAGCTCTAAAAATATTGAATATGTTGAAACACTTTCATCAAGGGTATTACTTGAAATTTATTATTTCAAAAATACTCAAAGTAAATAAATACATCATTGAAGAAAGCGGATTTTTATTTTATTTCCATACGTTAATTCCAGGTTTGCTTAATATGGATTCATTAAATCTTAAGAATATAGATATTCAGAATTTGTTAAAAAATTGAACTTTTTACTCTTATAAACAACAATCAAGCTGTATATAATCATTATAAAAACTATGCAAAAATTTGAAAAATCCAATAAATATCTCAAGTTTTCCATAGGAATTATCAAATGAATCAAGAAACAAAATATTTATAACATTGTAGATTTCATCCAATTTTATAGTAAAGAAAATAACTAAGTGAAAAGGTGATTAAAAATAACTTTTGAAATAAGTGAAATAAACCATAATATTTTAAACACACCTTATTAACCAAAACTACGTACTTAATTTCGGACAACATTATGTTTAATTATGATGTATTTTTCCTGTGTAATTAAAGACACAGATTAAGCACAGTTACAAAGCACAATTTTCCACCATTATTATGACAGGCGCGTAATTTCCGAAAAGCATGCCCGATGCTTAATCGACTTGGCAGTTACTGCCAAGCACTGCACCGCGAATCCTTTACCCTGTTTAATTTAACCTGCATAAAATCACCTCACGCAGGTCAGAGCGTTTCATATTTTACGACCCCATTCCGTATCAAGCCTGCTAAATCAAGTGAGGCCGCACAAATCAAGTGATATTTGTCACAAAACTAATGCTTCATGACGACGTGGCTTCCTATTGTGCCTTGTTGATTTCAGTTTAACCGAGTCAGTAATGAGGCAATCTGTTTCCTGGGGGGAGTGGATGGGGCATATGGGAATCCGTCTACCAATCAGAAACTCGGATAGCATATTCTTGCTGATGGTATCTAATAGTGAAACAATTCAGTCGGCTCACTATTACTTGATTGTTCCAAAACTCATTACGATCTAGAATGGAATTGTAACGATATATGATGAGGCACGGTCATGTCGTGACCGATTTTATCATTAAAACTATTTTTAGTAACAAAAATACATGTAGCTAATAAAAATTGTGCTTTCTTGATAAAAACGAGAGGACTAATTTTTTTCGGTGTAATTGAAAGTGATTTTTATGTCGAAAAGAACATTTTTAAGATTTAAGAATAGTATATGGCTATTTCGTTTAGTTAATAGATTGATTGGTAACCGAATCAACCAATGAGGGGTCTGTGGTGGTTTGACGGTAAATGCTTGGCTTCGAAACGGGGGGGTGGATGTCAGGTGCAAGGCTCGACTCCACCAGAAACTCGAAGTGCAAGGGTCTAGTGCAAGATAAATCCATCGGGGCCTAACGCACTCCCGCTGTTGTGGTGTGAAAATTTAAAGGGGTGTATCATCTCGGGTGTCATTCCCGTCATCAAACCATGGTTCAGATTTTCGAGGTAGTGTTGCTTTAAAACGGGACATTAATATAACTAAAATCGAATCAATCTAGTGAAATGTACTTTATAAATTATGGAAGTATTCCGATAAATAAAAATTTAATTTATCAAATTTATTTTATGAGGGTAATTAAACCCTTTGTCTGTTAGAAGCGCTGTACTAAAGTTGCCTGGGGCTGAAATGCTACTCCATTAATATAAAGCTTTTTTTTAATCTGAAATCCATTTAAGAAGATAAAAGCTTATTTATAATCAAATATTGATACTACCCTTAGAAAAGAGTTGCTGTTATTTACGGCACTTGCCGTAAATAAGCCTCGCTGATACATCAGCGGATTTTAAGACGAAGCGTCTCTTGTTTCAAGTAGTGCCAACTAAGGTCAACGGTTCGACTTTAGCTAGACACTCATTACATTTGCTTGCACAGCTTCTTTTTATAGGGGGGCACAGTCACACATCTCACAGATTACACAACCGGGAATCGAACCCGGGACTCTCATAACACGAGGAAGACGTGCTACCTCTGTGGCAGAAAGCCGGCTTAGAAAAGGGTAAATTTATATCTACATTTTAATATTAACTCTAATGTTAACTATTCAGTATATAAAACCAGTTGAAAAAATGATATCGCTACCTATTACTCAATCTTGTTCTAAAGAATTCTTTCTAACTATAACTCTACTTTTAAACTGAGTATGTGTCGTAATACAAAGTTAAAATGACAAAAAAATTATTACTTCGTTTTATTTGGTTTCTTTCTGAGTTCTAAATGAAATATATTACAAGTTTTTACGAATTTGTATTGGATTATAAATCTCTTTTATTTATTGTAGCACCATTAGAGTAACCTTTTTAATCATGTATTTCTTTTCAAAGATACAGAAGAAAGTTCCTCACTGTATAAAGAAACAAACAAACAAAAAAGCAACAACGAAAAAAAATAATAAGATTAAAAATACAGTTTGCCAAAGAAAGAAGAAAAATTGCATTCAATTTAGATTTGATTGGATAAAATATTGCGGAATCGAATTTTTCACTCCGACTTAAATTGCGCTTGTTGAGGACATTTGTTTTTAATCAATAATGGAGCTTCAGGACATGCATAAACAGACATGTTCATTTATTTATCCTTAGGATATGTATAACTACTATACACGTGTATGGCATCAAGCATAAATTATTTCATAAACTAAAATTTTCATTGCTTTTTTTCAATTTATTTATCAGAATCTTATATTTTTCGCATTTATTTTCCCGGTGAGATGATTCTCATTTCTCCATTTATCCTTAACCTAGAGTTATAAATATTTCATGATTTTCTGTAGAAGAAACAGTGTAAGCTGCCAGGTCAAAGGATTTACTAAATGATTATTGATCGTTATTTGAATAACTTTTTCAAGGCAAAGCATATTTATTAACCGAGTCTTCAGAGAAAAAATATTCACACAATTGATGGTGAGTTTTGTTGACTACAATATAGCAAGAAAATACTCACTAAAGTAATAAATATTTAGGAGAGCCATTGCGATTTCTTAAGTCAGCGGAGAATATCCGAGATAATAAATTTGATAGCAAATAAAATGAGAAACAATGAATGTTTAAAAAGAAAAAGAGGAAGTATGGTTTTCTTTAAGCTCGGAATTATATTAGCAAAACTGAGAATCCTTAAAGATTTATATTTCTTTTCGTAATTTATTTTCTTGGTTATTTTATCAGTTCTAAGGGGATTGTACATAGATACGTTTTGAAAAACATTCTTTCTAAAGCAACTGATACATTTTACAGATTTTGAAAAATAATTAATTTAGCTGGAAGATAAGATTACACGTATTTAACATATTATACATTCCAAAATAGCAGGATTTTCACTTTTTTTTTTTTTTTTTTTGCATTTTCTCGTATTTCGAGTAAAATAAAATATACTGGAATTACATTTTTCAAGGAGATATAAGTTGCAATTGTATTTAGAAGATTGATCATAATTTAATAAAAAGGATGTGTAATTGACGGTTTTATGAGTAATACATACATGCATTTTTCATGCAATAATTACATAACATTAATATACTGTTTAAAGTTATTGTGGAGATATAAAGGTTTTTTAAGGAATTCCACATATTATTACCTTCTTTCTTTGTGATTATATGCATTGTTTCTAATGAGATTACATAAAAGTTGCAGAATAATGGATTATTTGTGAAAAAAATAAGTAAATGGTATTTGAAGGTTTATTGAAATATGTATATTAGAAATAAATGATTTTTACAGTACATTTGTGAAATACGGCACATTTTACTACAAACATGATGAAATCAGATATGTTGAATAATTCATACAAAAACTCTTCTTGAATATCATTAAAAATAAGAAGGAAATTAGCATTGCAATAAGCAGACTTTTCAGTTGTTCAGTTACAGAAGCTTTGGACTTAGGTCTGTCCTCCTGTCAAAGTCGGCTTCGGGACTCGAGAGTTCAAGGTTAGGGATCCGATACCGTCGTAAATTCATTACGTAAGAGATTTTGGGGGAGCTTAGATCCGTCGGAATCACATAACCTGTCGCTAGTGTGTGGACATGCCATCACATGTGCCGTCCTTATCATCCAACTATGGTTCGATTCGAAATTACGAAATCAGCTCAAAAATACCTCAGAGATATTTGAAAAATTGATATTAATATAATTAAACTATGAAAAGTTAAAGAAAGAAGAGTTTTCAATGAATTGAATTCCTTTAAAACTTGAATTATTTAGGTATATTCATTTAGTAAAAATTTTGAAATGCACTGGTTACCCATGCAATTAATTAAGTAGATATATATATTTAATAAGGTATTATATGAGTTATTAATGATATGTTACGCATCTTTGAATTATTGTCGTCAAATAAACATGTCGATTATATCCGCTTATAAGACGACTTTCTGGATAATCGGACACAGCATATTAAACAGCGATTTATTTTACTCGTTACAGACCTATGTCTTATCACTTATTTGTGAAACGCTCTTTAAGCAAATTAAAGCATATTATTTTGTTATTAGCTACAGGTTGCCCGGTTCCTTTGAGCCGCTTCCTTTCTTCACAAAAATTTCAAAATCATCAGAGATTGATGTAAAATTAACTCGTCTTCTCATAGGACACATTCGTTTCACCCACAAACATTTGTTGCTTGGAAATGAAGCGCCGATATGTCCGCCATGCAATGTTGATTTTACCGTTTTAGACATTTTAATACAGTGTCCCGTTTTTACTTATCATCGGAATCATTCGTTTTCTTCGTCATCATCATTAACTCTTCTAGGCTTAGTGGGTGAATATCCCCACATAAATATTTTTCGTTTTATGAAGCTGATTGGTTTCTATAATTCTATTTAGATTGTATTGCTTCTTAAATCATCTTTACTCCTATACCTGTTTTTATTGACGATATCTCTCACAGAATTTGGAAAAATTAGGAAAATTACTTTTTATGTGAATTTTAAACTACTTATGAAATGATTTTAACCATTTGTCTGGCGCAGCTTGGACAACGCTTGGCTCTTGCGACAATAAAACCCAACCAACCAACCCACATTTTTTTTTTTTTTCAAATTTCGGTTTAATTTTACATAAGTAGTTTTGATAAACATATTTTCTCAAATAAAAAATACAGCCCTTTTAAAACACACACACACATACACACACATTTTTGTTAAAAGTTGTCATATGTATTAAAATTAAGATAATTTTAACAACTAAAGTAATTTTAATCCAAATTATAAAAAGAAATGAGAATTTTTCCTTCCCGAAATTCTAACTAATTCTTAGTAACATGATAAAAGGTTTCTTAAAATATAAAATATCATTTTTGTTTTTAGGATTATGTAATGATATAACTAAGGAAAAAAAACAGCAACAACGTTTTGAAATTAAATTAGACAGCATTTTATTTTAATTTGAATTGTTCGAATTTTTCAGTCTTTTATGATGAAATTAAAGAACAAAATTAACCCTCTAAGGGTTATACACGTATTTCTAAGTAGCCGCAAGACGTCACGGCAAGGGCGCTGCACGTATTTTAACGTAGGCTAAAAAACGACGCTCTTTCGCTGTGCACGGAAAGTAACGTAGGAGGATGTCGGTTCTCCAAGTGTTGCCGACGCATTTTAACGTTTTTCTTTCCCCCAACAAGTTTGGACATCTTGATGGATCGGAGGGGAATCAACACAATGGATGTTTTACGACCATTTAAGAATGTCAAAGGAACTGAGGGCTCGAAGAGTCCTTCAGGGCAAAGGGCGTTTTGAATGGTCACGGAGTAAGAGAGGAAAAAGATCCCGTTGAATAAAACAGGAACAAAATTTTTTCTCAAATTGTGTATCCCATAAGCATCTGTGTGTACTTAGATTTAATTTGTATTTAGTTTCAATAGTATTTTTTGGATAAAGCTTATTTGAACGAAATTTTGTTTTCAAGTTCTATTGAATTTTTATTCAGAATGCGGTTTTATGCTCTCTTGTGATTAAACATCGCACTGAAGCATTAGAAACTCAGAAGGAATATATTTGAAAAATTGCTATCAATATATAATTAATAAATTAAATATATTTCGCATTTACAATTAAACTATTTTTAAAATGCAAATTTCTGTTTTTTACTCTAATCTCTACCTCCAATTATTTTTCCCCGCTCAAAGTAAACAGATGCGATTGAATTTTGTGTTTTAAAGTAGCCTAAATTTTGAAGAATATAATAAAGTATACTGTTATATTGTTTCTCTTTTCAGATTTATATTGTGTAATAGCATGCAATTATGTGTTCGATTTTCTATAATGCAACTACTTTTTTAAAGTTGTATAATGAACGGAATGAAATAATCCCTTTCAAATTCATAAAAGAAACAATAAAAACATTTTTTTTTAAATTATTTATATCTGGGAAGTTTAGTTATTAATGTTTAGAAATTTATTAATATTAGTAACAATTAATATTTAACTTTTAATACTTGGTTATTAGTATTTATACCTTGATGTAAATAAAAGAAATAGCAAAATAAATTAAATAAAATGTTTGAAAAATTTTAACTGATAACATTTAGAAAGTTTTGACTCAGTAAACTATCTTAACAATTTTTTTTAATAGTTTATCAAAGAAGATATTTTTCTTAGATAAAACGGTAGATATAAAAAATTAAAAAAAAAACTCGAAAATTCTGCATTTATTTTACAGTTTTTAAGCAATTTTTTCTTTGTTATGCTAAAGAGACTTCTTCATTAGAGGCTAAAATCTGAATGGATAAATAACATAGCTTTTGAAAAATCTTGTGCAAAATGCAGCACGACTTTTAATGACATGATTTAAAGAACCTACTAATGGAAAATAATGCAAATAAAGGCTTCAATGTTGCGTGAACTATAAACTGTTTATGAATATGGAAAAGTTTTAGAGTTCATAGCTATGGCTTGAAAACATAAACTGTTATTTACTAAGATCAAATAAATGAATTTGCATTACTTTACTCAAATTTTGGCAGGTGTTTCTTATGGAAGAAAACTTCATAAACTGCACACTTTGGTGTGGAATGATATTAAAAGTTGCTGGACCCAAACTTGAAAGCAATTTTTATCAAGATTTTATTATTATTATTATTATTATTAAAAGTAATCTAAGGATTTACAATCATGATAAAGATCAATGGTAGTATTAATCTTCATATTTTCTCATATGCTTATGCAGTGTAGCGCTATCCGTATTTTTTAGTATATTTGAATAGAAACAATTATGAATTTTGAATCTTTTATGTTGGAGTGAAAATTCGATATTTTTGCAGTAAAGATGTCAAAGCAACGTACCAAACTTTATTTATCTATTTTTTATATTTTGAAATAATTGCTCAAACACTCACGGAAAGACTGACTCATGGATAATCAATATTTTGACACATTATATTAAAAAATTTTAATACAAATCTACATTTTGATAATTTTGTGCGACACGTATAATATATCAAGGTGTTTCCGTTTTGGAATATCATGTATACGCATACAAGATTTTTACATACAGATTTCCTATCAACTAGTTTCATCTAATATTTGACACAAGATTACATCTAACTTATTTACAGTTAATTTAAGAAAATTGTAACATTTTTACTTACGAGAAAGAAAGAAATTAAAAATTTCACAAATTATTTGACTGAAATGATTTCTAGTGAATGTTCTGCCTTTTTAATTCCGGCTATTGAATCCAGAAAAGCTTAAAAACAGGATTTAAAAAGATTCAGGGACTTAAAGAGTTTTAAAAAAAAGGGATTAAGCCTTATCCAATATGCTACATTGAGCTGAAATTTGAGAAACAAATGTTTATTTTTAAGTCAATTATATAAATAATTACTTGTTTAGCAAATTTTCCAAATATTTTAACGTTCCTAAAAAACTGAACTTGTTAATGTACGTCATCATGTTTAATATAAAATAGTTATACATTTTCAGTTCTTATCCTGCTTTCTAATGTTATTTTAAAAGTTAGTTATTTAATTAAAGGTAATGTTATTTTAAAAGTTAGTCATTTAGTCTCCATGCATGTTTCTTAAGTCAAGTGTTTAATTTGGTACTAAGATGAATCAATTACTCAATCAAGTAAATTTTTATTCTTCTTTTGTCTCTTGGAGATCTATTTGATAAACTATGAAAATTAAGTATCAAACGTTATGGATGGGTACGATTTGCTTTCTTTCAGTATTTCATTTATTTCAATTCCTGCTGTTAGCTCACTCTCCCCCAATATATATATCCTCAAATTTTCCATCGTTAATAAAATACTTTTTATTCATCCTATCGAGTACAAGTAACTTTTTAAAAACTTGTAGTGGATGACATTTTATGTTAATACAGTTTTTTTCAAATATTAATTAATTAATTTTTTATTAATTAATTAAAAACTAAATTTCTCGTCAAAAATTCGAATACATTTCTCCATCGCTAAATAAGTAACGAATTCAGTTTGTTTTTCCCCCACGTCAATGAGATTAGGTTTAACATGTTTTCAGTAGATTACTTTAAACGATTGTGTTTATTTTCGTAATTCTTGATGCAGTTGAAATAAACATTGTAAATTAATCAGTTTTTTCGACTCATTTCGAAGTACTTTCGAATTAAAATAATTGAGAATAACTACATTAGAAATTTCTAATCTGTATTGCACTACCCAACTGGTGTAGTAAAATCACGCATTTTGAGAAGTCACAATTGGTTTCGAATAATCAATTGCAGTTGAAAATTCAATGTTAGTAGAAATTTTTGATCGATTATTTATAGTAATTGTAACTATCAGGTCGGGATAACCTGGTTGGTAGGCGTTAGTTTCGCATCCCTTGGGCTGCAAGTTTGAACCTACCAACCGAAGTCTTTCCGTATGTGTGTGTGTGTTTGGTGAACGTTACATTTGTCGTGGTCACAAGTCCTCCATGTCGAGAGTGATGTTACAGTGCGTACTGGAGCAGAGGTGATCGTTCTCTGTTCTAGATCTAAATTACGATCTAAAGATGAATGAATGCAGTCCGTCCCATAAAAAGTGTTTTTGACGTGTGTGAGGTAGAAGTCAGACTTCTGGACTCGGGTGCTCAACGATCCATACTCTCAAAAGTTATCGCACCCCTCCTTCCGTTGTAAAGCGGAACACGAAAATAACAACAATTGTAATAATTTAATAAAAAGTAACTAAAATAGAATTTTAATCGCAAGGAGACACCAGGCCCGGATAACCTGGTTGGTTGGGGCTGGATTCGCATCTTTTCGGCTGTGAGTTCGAACCCGCCAGTTGAAGATTGTCATTTGTGGTTGTGAGACCGCCATCAACTTCATAAATTAGAAAGGGGGGAAAAAGGAAGCGAATAAACAGCAACGAACAAAATATAATGGTCCAACTCCATATGTAGACAGGAAAATAGAAAATTGCCATTATTATAATCATTTAATAAAAAGTAACTAAAATAAAAAAATTCCTTTGCTGACCTAAGAACGAATTAATTAAAAAAATTGTTTTTTATATTACTCGTTTATAATCTTTTTTCTCTGAGTCTGAGAAACATGAATACCGACTATCTGCAACATGCGAATGACTTTGCATAAAAAACTTTGGTGACAAAACTTTACGAAAACTAGTTCTATAATACGTGAAGTTAATAATTTACTGAAAAGAATATGAATTATGAGGCTTAACATAGTTAAATTAATATTATAATAAGACATAACTATAGTTCATAAAATTTTAATTAATCTGATTTATGTTTTTAAATTATTCTGGTAAGTAATTTGTAAAAAAAAATCCAGTTCTTTCTGTTATATATATAATAAATTGACAATAGAAAGAGTGGGGAATTTATACTTGAGGTGGATTTCGTTTAATGATTTCTCTATGAGTCTATACTGTGGTCATTAGTTTATACCTTTAAATCTTTTGTTCGGCATTTTTTTACTACTGGTTTCTCTATATATACTTTCACAACGTTATTACGATTATTGAATTTGTGCATTTTAGTAATTGCATTTGTTGTTATTGTTGACTGGCGACGTATTTCCTTTTAAAATGTTTTCGTTCTATTACTTATTTTGGATTTTGCTGTTTATTTTTATATACATTTATCCTTATAGTGAATAGATAAAAATAAGGCAACAATAGGCTCCGCTCCGAAAATATTTAAAAAAGTATTACTACTTCTTTTATCAATACGGTTGTTATATAATTACATAAATTTGATGAAGTGTAATGCGTTTTCCTATATTAAATCCGACTACCTACACAATTCTGCAAAAGATTTCAACTCATTGTTATAACAGAGCATATTTCTTTCATGACCGAAAGTAATTGATTAAACCGATTATTGCTTCTAAATAAGGAATCGCTTACCTCTTATGCCAGTTTTCGAGAGTTTTCAAACTATGCTGGCACATATTTGTAAAATTTATACATCACAACGTCACTGAAATAGCATTACCACTATCTCTTCATTAAATTCGTTTACTTATATATATTGGTAATTTTATCAGTCTATGGAGATAATCCACAAAAGTAACCTTTTCTTGTAAGCAAATTTCAAATACGGTTCTAAAACATAGAATTTTCTTAATTAATTTGAGGAACCGTTGGGGATTCCTACCAAACTTAGATGCTTATTCCTTTATTGAATCCATCGGCATGAATAATTATTTAAAAAAAATTTCAATGATTGTTATCTCCACTACTAGCGGTCATTAATAAGAGAAAGAAAAGGGTATGTTGCAAAGTTACATAAGTGAAAATATGTTTTAAAAGTTTAATTTCATATATTTATGACACCAATTACTTTTCAATGGTCGATTTTATAAAAAGATGTAAAATACAAATATGTAATGTAAGGTACAACTGAAACATTTGTGAATTATCTTGCTTGATAAAACTAGCAAATATAGCAATAAATCATTAGTGTTTTCTTTTACAGAATGGACGAAAATTAGGAAATTAATTTATGTCCATTGTATTTTTTTAAGAATACTAAACATTATAAACGCACCGAAATTTATGAGGAATAAAATATATTGCAGTATAATATTTAAAAGGAATCGTTTGTTTGTTCAAGCTGCCTTTTATTATTTTTGAAGGTAGCAATTTCATTGGATGTGTACTCAAAATAACGGGAAAAAATGAAAGAAAAATCGCAAAAATTGTTGATAATTTTTATAAATTCCACAAAACTTTAAAATCACTAGAATATTCTATAATTTGAAAAATAAATTTTTAATAAGGACATTTAATCTTTATTTACTTTTGTATATTTCACGATATTTGAACTTTAAAATTTCCCTATTTTGAAGCATTCAAGAGCGGAGATGCCATAATTTTTTTTTAAATAAAAAGCAATGATTACAAAAAATATTGAGTTTTGTTAAACTTGCTACGGGGTATTTAAGAACTCGGATCATAAATACATTAGTAGCTAATTATATTTCTAGAATTATGCTTTTTTTCAGATATCTAATCAATTTGTTGATTTGTATCTCTTATTATAATAGAATATGATGCCCGTTCTTCTAAAAAATAATTTATGTTATATATTGTTATTTATATGTATCTGATTAACTGAACTATCCGTGTTTAGTTCTAATTCTAGAAAAATGCTACTTTATTGCAACTATTGATTTCTCGGTGCAAAATAATTTATTTGGAAAAATAATAAAAGGATATGAATACAATTTTAATCCTTCATTAATTGCTAATTTTGAAAATATATGTATAATAAGACCGAATGTATGATGAAAGTTTCTGTACTTAATATATCCAGCAAAAATTTAGTGAGAACCTATCTGTTTATATTTACACTGCGTAACAGTTTAGAAAATGCTATCAGCAATCGGGGTTAAAAAGCAACCTATACACTATTCCTAGAAACCATCTGACGTTTGTAGCCGTACAAAATAAACCAAAGCAATAAAATTTGGCATGAATGAGCAGTGATTTGCTGATACCCAAGGCTAGCTGACCTCCCATGAAGAACGGGAGGGGAAAGAAAGAAACCCTTGCACGCTTGCTGTGCATCTCTTCAGCGAAATTGACACGCTTCCACGACAGAAAACTAGTCCCGCTTCCTTCACTTTACAGAAGTTTCACTCGTAGAATGGAAACGCCCAGAGGGTTAAACAACATGCATAAAACCTAGAAAAGTCTGGACCCCAGAAAGTTAAGCAACATCATACTTTAGTTCATGATCTCGCCTAGCTTATCTACAACTAAATCTTTTATAAAATCCTTATTCCATTTTGCCATCTCGATTCCGGCGCCATCTGAGCCATCGATCACATCCATCTTACCTTTCCATCTTCAACTCTTGTAGGCACTGAAACGTTTAAGTGATAGCGAGGCAGCGGTTCGCAACATGAACAGCCCCGCTATTAGCTGCTAATGGCAAGAGTCTGTTACCCCGAGTTTCTGATTGGCAGACGAATTCCCACGGGGCCCACCCACGGCGGCTGGAAACAGATCGCTTTAACTACGCTCCTCTACTGACCAGGTGAAACTGTAACCGACACGAGCGGCAGGGAGTCGTGCCTCCGAGTTGCATTAGTTTTGTGACAAATATCACTTCATTTGTACGGCCTCACTCGGCCAGCGTCACAGGGAATCCGGAATAGGGTGGTCGTAAAATATGAAACGCTCCGACCTCGGAGTTGGGCTTTTATATAAAGCTTAAATTAACCGGGGAGTGGATTAGCGGGGTAATGTTCCACAGTAAGTTATGGTGCAGATTAGGCATTAGGTACCCTTGCCGGAAATGAATGGATTCAATAATTGAGTTTTTATCATAAGCAAATAATCATTTTTTTTGTTTAAAATATCCATACTCTAAGCTTTGTGTAAAGTAGTAAATAACAGTGAACTAGTTGTTTCATAAGATTCACAATTAACTGAGAGTTCTGTTTCAAATGTATTGGAATTTCGGGCACAATATGTGGCGCTATCTTCATAAGCCAGACAACATCTACGATACCGAAGTATACTTTCGGTATTGTGGTTGTTTTACTAAGCTACTGGCCCTAGCGTCGCGGGTTCGTACCGTGACCTTCAATTGCCACAAATAAATATATTATATATAGTTTTTTTTAAATTAAAAACATCATACTTTAATCATCAGGAAAAAAAACAAGAGCATTTAGTTGCTTTTTTATTACCGAAAAAAAACAAGAGCATTTAGTTGCTTTATTATTTTTTCCAAATCACCTGTCAAAAAAAAAAGACGCTTAGAGTTTGGCATTTTTTTTTGTGTGTGTGCGTTTTCCTAAAATAGAAAAGTACTATTATATTCCGTTACAACGGGAAGTTAATATAACTAAACTAAGCCATTATATTGCGAGTGATATTGGCGACATTTAAATGATATTTTTGCCAAATCACCACCAACAAAAAATCATTAAAAAAATCCCCAACAGTTCTGTGATTTTTTAAGACCCTTGGAATTGAGAAAGTACCATAAATTCGAAGAAGAAAATTGAAATCAATGAATACCAAACGGGTGGTTCCAAAATAATAATGAAATTCGCTTTTACAATTGTGTTGTAAATAAATAATACTATTTTTAGTTATTTTTTTAGTGTTTTTAGGTTTTTTAACTTTCTTATCCCTACTAGGCGTCTTTTCCAACCAGTCGGTTCGCCGTGATTAATACTCTCTGTTGTTGTTGTTGTTGTTTCTAATGACACTTGCCATGGACAAGCTCGCTGCTGAACCCAGCAGCAGATTTAAGCCGAATTAAGCGTCTCTTGTTTCAAGTAGCGCCAACTAGGGCCAAGAGTACGACTTTTGCTACACACTCACCACATTCGCTTGCACAACCCCTTTTTGCAGGGGGGCACACTCACACATCTCACAGATAGCACACAGAATAACAACCATGCCCGAACCAGGACTCGAATCCGGGACCTCCTGAACACGAGGCAGACGCGCTACCTCTGTGCCAGCAAGCCGGCTTAATACTCTCTGAAATGTTTAATTAAATATTTAAGTAATTTTACTTTATTTATTTATTTATTTTAACTTATTATTTTAATTTATTTATTAAATTTATTTTAATTAATTTATTTATTTTTAATTTTTTAAGACTCATTCAACGCATTTTTTTAAGCCTGAAATTTGGATAATCATTTTTCACACTAATTTAAGAGTTTTAATCAGTTCTATTCATTGTGCAATATATCTCTATAACTAAGCCAGTTGCTGTAAAATTTGAATTTTAAATTGAAATGGAAGTAGTTAAAACTCAATTAATGCAAAATCTTTTTCGTTGAAATCACACATTTAAAAAATTAATTATGAGTATAAAAGAAGGAGAAATATTTGGCATTACAATTTTATATACACCACAGAACATTTTTGATATCTCAAAATTTTATCTCAAGTATCTCAAAATTTTATCCAATAAAAATTAATCTAATTCAGAACAAAATACAGTTTTAGTTATTCCCTTAAAATTTTTTAGGTGATATAAATAAAAATATTTTTTTCGCTCTAAAAATATACTTAAAAATTATGAAAACTCAGTTTTATACAGACAATTGATTCTAAAAAAATATTTATTTTAAAATATTCTTAATAATTCAGCTTTATTTAAAATAGGGGAAAAAGTGTTTCTATTTCCTTTGATGAAATCTAATTGAACTATCATGTTTGGAATATTACAATTCTGAAGCAAACAACATTTTTATAATCTTAGGTCAATTAGTCTAGGGAAAACTATGGTTGCAGATATCTTATATCTGATGTTCGATGAAGTAGTCTAAAATCATTGGTTTTTATGAAATAGTAATAATCAAATTTTTATAATTCGCTGAGTAAAAATAAATTGGAGCAAATCTTTGAATTTAGGTAATTATAATAAAGTAATTTTTTTGCTAAGCATACAGATTACATTAAATTTTCTTTGGATCTGATCATTATAACATCATGTCAGCCAAATTACCAAGCATTAAATCCGTTTTTATTTTTATTGTCTTTTAGATATGCTGTTTGTTATATGACAATCTTTATGTTATCTTTGTAATAGAGATAAATGACAAATAATATGTTTAGGCAAGAATCGCCCACTCGGGGGAAACCTAAAGCCTCATTTTGATGGTCTAAAATTTTTTTCGACAACATTTCGTTGTATATACGTATTTTGCAGAAATGTAGAGTGGATAGCGAGTGCCAGTTTGGGTATTTCCCGCTGAGTAGAATGAAAAAATTAGCTGAGGGTGCAGTTTGAGACTTAATAGAGCTTCTCAGGCAGTTAGTGGAAGGTTAAGAATGAAGAAATTCGAGATCCATTGTCTGCAGATTAATGGATCTGACAGGAAAAGCACTGGAAACTCAGTATTCAGACACTAACCGGTTTGCTCTGACAGGCTCCATTCATAAACGAATAATGGCAGTGGACTCAGATTGAAAGTCAAATGGTTTCATTTGCTGAGGAAGTTGTGTTCGGAAGTTTTGGTGGTAACCACGTATCAGGGCATGCATTGGTGAATGATAAATAGAGAAGATAATATCTAAAAAGATTATGGTAACATAGAAGTATGGATTCACTCACAATAATGATTCCAACTATAAACCCCATGAGGTTGGTCATTGAATATTTTTTTCCCACATAAATGAATAGTGACTTCACGGATTCTTTTCTTCCCATTTTGGTGAGATTTCCAAGCATAATGCTGCGATGTAGGATGTGGATGAGGGAAATTAATGATGGCGTAAGACGAGAAATAAAATATGGATGATGAGATATTTTGCAGTAATGCTAAATAATAGGTTTAGAGTTTAACACTGAAATTTAGTTTGATTGGTTTAAATAGTTTGGATAACGAAAGAGTTGAGTAACCTCTAGTTAGGGAGTTATAATTGATAACATTAGGGGATATTAAATTTGGGACTGTTAACTAGGGCCCGGTGTTGGCTTTCCAGGACGCGAGGTTTGATGAGGAGGTCGAGCTTTGCCTAAGACTCATAGCTGGAAATCAAACACCATGAACAAGAAAGTGGCAAGCGAGGATTGATGATTCGATCATTTGCATACTATTGTCTCGACACTCTGTGTCTGCGGAAAAAGAGATATGTCAGACCTTTCCAAAGAAATGTTTCAAATCTGCTGAATTAACTGCCAGCGAAGCTGAATAAAGAATATGCTATCGATCGTTCACAACAAAACTGGTTGATACAGCTTTGTTTGTTGATAACAGGGTGATGAGTTATACACAAGTATAAGTAAAACCATGTTGCAGCTAATGGCAAAAAGTGGTTCTTTTAATAAATGAAATTCTGCCATTGGACAAGTGTGTTAATAAAATAAGATTACATTATAATCAATCAATCTCAAAGCACGTCTCGTTATTTAAATGTCCACTCTGTATATTTAAATAATATTTGGACCGAACATAATGTTTGGTTTAAAATGAAATCTAAAACAAGGGCTCACTTGTTCCATTTTTATGGATTATTTTTTACCGATTCTGTTATTTTATAAAGATATTAGACATCGAAATGCTAGATAAAACATATCGAAACTTCTCTTTACATTTCTTTAAGGTTTTATTCAGCCTAAATTTCAATGAACTTGTAATGTCAGGTTAATTGAACTTACATTACCGGTTCATTGAAATTTCTGTTCATTTAATTTTTACAATTTTCGACTGAATCAAAACAACCATAGTAACTGACGTCTTCAATAATATACATTTGCATTTACTTTACGTCTAATATAAATATAATTTACATTACGTTTTAATAATCATATATTTTTTTGAAAAATCTAACGAATTCTCAATAAACATCACTTTGCCAAATAATTGATTGTCTGATTGTATTTTTTACATCACCATTTCATTATTTAAAATCATTGAAAGTTTTGTAATTTATTATTTTCATGGATCATTTACATGTTATAAATCCTGAAATAATTTTTTTATTTAAATAAAAGACCTTTATCATTTATGAACAAAAATATCATTTTTAAAGTGCTTATGGATATATACTATATAATTAGCCCATTTCAAATACTTGTAAATACCAGGAATTCGAAGAAAGATTTTTAAATAGCAAATATTTCAGTGAAAATAGTTGAAATTTATTATAGTTCACTTACTTTAAAATAGAATAAATCTAAAAGAAATATTTAAAATAATTATTAGTTATCACTTTATGAGTAAAACAATTTTTTTTAAAAATAAGATGAAAATTGAAATTCTAACATCTTTTTGGTTACAACTCGATTTTAATATAATTTTAAATTCGTTTAAATAATAAAATAATAAATATCTTAATTTATTTGGGAAGCAAATTTAAACTTGTAATCGTTTTAAAATGTTTTTATTTTCAAATAAGTTTCATCTTGTTTCCAATGTTTTAAATGTAAAATGCATACAAAAAATAAGATTAAACTTTCAGTCAGAAATAAAGGATTTTAGAGTTGCAGCCAAAAAACTTTTAGACTTGGAAAAAGTGTATTATGCAAATTACGGATAGTTTCATTGAAAATGAAAGTTAAATTTCTAAAAGTTTTTCACAAAAACAATTTTCTTTCTACAAATTGTTTTCCCATTAGGAAAAAGTTTTGAAACTATTTGAAAACGAAGAATATAAAATACAATAAATAAATAAATAAATAAAATAAGATAAATCTGTAACATTCTGTTAATTCACATAAAAAGTATATACATTTGGAATAAATTGTTTATAAAAATAATAATATAAGTATTATTATAAGTTTATGATAAAAGTATTTAATAGAAAACGATTGTAATGTAAGACTATTTTTTATACAACAGTAAAACTTCTCTTACCTAATTTTTTTAAAGAATCTATTTCTTATGCATCTGATTAATTACACTTCTAAAACTTCTCTCTCTTTTAGCTGAATTCTTGGTTCACGCAAAATTTATTCAGCTTTAAATTGCAGAAGGGAGGTTTAGTTCAACTTAGAAGATACTGCCGGGTTTTTTTTATATATTCATTGTTCCTAAATGTTTTGCAAAAGAAACTTAAAACAGAAATAGTTTGATAAGGGAGATTTTACGCGAAGTTGTGGAGAAGTTTTCCTTCTCGAGAAGCTGAGACTTCCTTGAAAGTTTAAGATGAATGGTTTTCAAATAACAGCAAAAACAATGAAAATTTTCTTTTCTCTCCTTTTTCTTTGTAGCATTAGGAGCGTTTGTACATATTTTAACCTTCAAGAAACCTAAAGGGTCGGACATAAGGTTAAACATTTTCAGGAGATTTCTTAACTTTCGTTGGAAAATAATCGTTTTGTTAAATAAAAAATATTTACAAGTGTATAGTTTGGAAGAATTTATGGAAGAATAAATTTGTTATAAATATCAAAAAATACACATTCATAGTCATGAAACTTTTATCAGCTTAACTAAAAATAATTTTTTTTTCTTGAATGGCAAGGTTTTATATATACTAGAAAACGTTTTAATTATCTCAGTTTAAAAAGTGCTGAAATATTGCTTAATCTACGTAATAAAATTTAAATATTTGTTTGTGAATTCAAAAAATGGTGGACTCATTTAAATATCCGTGCATTTATTCTCTAGTACCTTCAAGAAAGAGAGTTTTAAATATTTTTTTTATTAAAATTATTTTTAGATAGTAAACAGAATCAAAACGCTTTAAAACTTATTCGCCATGACGCCAGAACGTATTAAACT
>JAOUZG010016999.1:3299351-3325789 GCA_026289955.1 Argiope argentata | reverse complement strand
TTCAATAAAGGAAAATATTTAAAAAAATTACAAAAATTAATTTTTTATAGTCTTTTATAGTGAAAAATTTCAAACAGTAAAATATGGTTTTTTTACATTTATGTATGCTCACGAAAAGTTATAGGTATCTACTTAAAAAATTTGAAAAAAAAATTTCAATTACAAAGGAATTAGTACCATATATAGAAAAAAATATTTATTTCAGAAATAGCAGTTATTCAATACAGTAAAATTGCAAACATAATTATCTTTATCTACCTATAAGTACATATCCAATAATCAAAGAAATTTACGCCTCATGTTTTCTACATTTAATTGATCTACCATTACAACTTAACATAATTATATAAAACAACTTAATAAATATCACTCTATCACTCTATAAAAAAAGAAAAGTGTGGTTGGAGAAATTGAATACCTAAAATATTTATATGTAAGAGTTATTAGAACGCTGATCAAGAAAATAAAGTTCTTTACTCACATGTGCGTGCTCCTTAAATAATGATTTGACAAGAAAAGTTTATATATATTAAGTATAATTGAAATGCCTGCACTTCTAAAATATAAGCAATATTTTCCTAATGTTCAGCAGCTTTCTTTTAAGAATGCTTTCGGATTGGTTTAATGATAACAAAGTGAAGATCCTTATGACTGATATTTTAGCTTATTTTTGAAGTTTTCCTCATGAAAGTATTCAAAGAGTCGTTCAAAAAAAACCAGTATTACAAAACGGTTAGTGTTGAAAATATTTCAGTATAAAAACTGGTAATCACACAATATTTGTACAATAAATAATATATATTTTAATATTATAAATAGTGTAATAATTATAAATAAATAAATAGTGTGAAACTGCTTATAAATTCTTTTGAGTTCTGTGGCAGAGTGACTGATGAGTTTCCAAAAATTACATTCTTTCACGTAATAAAATTATTTCTTTATCAGAACAATATTTTATATACTTCTAAGGAAATGAATATCATTTTCTGTATACATGAACATTTCTTTTTTCAATTTACAGATTTTACACTCAATAATGTTAATATTCTTTATGTAATATACGTCCTGGAAAGTATTTGATATTTTAATACTTACTTATTGATATTTTAATTCTTACCTATTGATATTTTAATACTTACCTATTGATATTTTAATACTTACCTATTGATATTTTAATACTTACTCAAACTGCTTTCTTTTACTCCTACTGAGTAGGTTTCTGTCATAAAAAAATTCAAACATGTTTCGAATTAAACTATCATTTCTTTTAAACATTTTGCGTTATGATATTTAGTTACAATTTCTCTGCGTTTATAGTGGTTCGGAAACAGAATCTTGTTGCTGTTCTTGAAAACAAACAAACAAAAATATTTGAAAACCTATTTTATTTACATTTGTAAATGCTGTCCTTAAACAATAAATGAAACGTATTTCAAAACCTATTTTATTTACATTTGTAGCTGCTGCTTTAAAAAATAAATAGACAAAAAATATTTGAAAACCCATTTTGTTTACATTGGCATCTGCTATTCCGTGAAAACCATTCATTCTTCTTTTACGGGTTTCATGAAAACTATAAACAAATTATGACTAGCCTAATTTGTATATTGACTCTTCTAGACCACATTGCAAAAGTCGTATTATGGACAAAAAGTTACTAGCAGGTAGAAAACATCATAAAATTGGTCATTCATAACCAAATGTGAAACGAGCAAGTGCTTTCTCCTTTTTTTATTTGATGTCATAAAACTTTTTTTGAAACTTTTCGTTTCATAATAAACGACGCTTCATAAAGCAAGAACCAAGAACCAAGAACGAACGAAGGAATGGATGGAAAAAAGAATAATAAATGATATTAAGAAGCAGTAGCTGAAGTTTCGTTCATTTATTCATTATTCCTACAGACATTAAATTGTAAGTCGAAATAATAATAAAACCCAAAAAGCTAATAAGAAAGCACAAAATAACCTTATTTAAGTGATTAGTGAAATTTGTGTTTAGTGAAGAATGTAATACATGCAAATGTACAAATCGTAAATAAATACGTCTCATAAAGAAATAATTACAAGTTATAATGTAATATTTTAAAATATTAAGTAGAAAAAATAAATAAAACTATTTAGAATTCTATTAGAATGTGGAATACCTTTCCAAAATTTCTCATTGTTGTTTCTCGCATAATAATAATTAATTTTTTTAAAGAATGTCTAAAATACTCAAATATACGGTTTAAAAACTTAAAATTTCTGCTCTTGCAATTTAACATTTTGCAAATGATAATTTAGAGAAAATAAAATGTTTGTATTCTCCCTGAATTGTTATAATATACAAACATCTCCTATCGTAAGTTATGGCTTCCAGTTTCCGAAATTTCATTAAGGCTTCTCTTTAAAAATATGTTATCACTGGAATCTTAATTACAAAATATTCATCCAACCATTAAATTCTTCACATTATTCAAATTTGCTTTAATTTCATGAAAGAATATTAAAAATTCTCTGTAAACTAAATTCTTTTAGAACTTTGACTAAGTGATACATTTCACGCCCATTTAAGAAAACATAAATAGTTTATTTCAGAATTCTTAAAAACCATATCAAGCACATATTTATGTGTGTTTACAAAATTACTTTTCTTAATCGATATGTGCTTTCTTCTTAAATTATTCCAAATTTCTTCTTAAGCTATTCTTAAATTATTTGTATTGCTGACAGTTCACATCAGCAGACTTGTAAAGTGACATAAATAATGACAGAAACAAAATATTTGTAAATTGAGCCCGATGATTACCTGATGGTTTTAAAAGATTTCTAATAATTTTTAGATAAAATTTGAATTAATTTAATCATATAATTGGCAATTAGCCATAAAGTTAAAATGATAAATATCTATACCAAAAAACCCCCCATTACCAATAACAGAAATTAAGGATAAAAGTAATTTTCATCAAGATATGGAGAGTCATATAAAGAATTTTCTTTGAAAATCAGTGGAAGCAGGGGTTTTCAGTGATGATCGAGTAAATATTCTTTATTAATGAACCGGCTACAAATCACTTGTAGAGAGAAAATTGGTGTAGAAATACTGAAAGTTAATTGAAGAAAAATAGAGTCAGAGTGATCACAAATTGAGAAAAAAATCCCTAACATTTACAGCAACAACTCGTTTATATCAGCTGACTACAATCAAATTTTAGTTAATACCGTTCTTTACAAAAGAATGAAACCTAAAATCTTCCTTAAAAATCTTTTAGAAATTTTCTACATACGATTATACCCTCTAGCCTTTATATTTGCTTATGATTCTTGAAAGAATTTAATATATATGCACATTTTATTTTTAGATTTTCAATAATTCGAGTAAACTGGATTTTTAAATCTGTTTTCTTTTTCGTTATCAAGACGGACTAGATCATATTAAGTACTGCTGCGCACTTAAGTTTCTGCATGTAAACTGGTGTTTTCTTACATTTGACAACTTCAGGACAATGGAGTAAGTACTTGACGACAACACCTGGTTATCTATTCTTGTCTATGCTAAATGATTGTTGTCTTAAGCTTAAAAAACCTATTTAATATTTATTAAATGAAAAGAACATTTGCCTTACATTCAGATAAATAGCTATTATTTTACTAACCTACACAGAATTTTAAAGTATTATAATCTTTTAAAAATTTAATCTAGTTGAATTGTTATCTTCATATTTACTAGCTAATATATGGTCGAATTTTTTAATACAGCATGTGCATCGTTTGTAAAATAAATCTAAATTAAGTTCGATAAAGTGTAGTATATTCGCATGTTGTCTATTAAATTGGTGCTAATAAATCAAAGTATCTGTCAGTTGTTTTATAAGATATTAAACACATTAGCAACCTGCCGACTAGCTAAAACTGTAACTCAATATTTTATGTAATTTTATTTTAATGACTTCCGTAAAAAGACAATGTTAATTCCAAATTTTGATAGCTATATAATTAAAATTTTTTTAAAAAACTATATAGCTTTGTTTTTTTTACCGTGCATTTTTTTTAATTTTCTATGCAATTCCACAAAAATTCACACATAAAAAATAGATAGAAATGTATATAATTAAAATTTCAAACTTAAAACATTGTAAAATTGGGATTTTTATTCTTCATTTTAATAGAATTTATATCTTTTATGGATATATGAAATATTTTTTTAAAATATACCATTTTATTTCAAGAAATTTGTTTGCCAATAATATTTTATGGTAAGAAAAGGATATAAACTCGGATGATTTAATAAAAATGAGTGAAATATCTGCAAATAAGACTTTTATTAAGAATAATGTAAATAGACTATTATTTATTCTAGAATTCTCAGGTGCGTTTCCTGCATAATTATTCGTAATACATTTAATATTCCTTTAGAATTCCTTTCAAGTTTCAAATCACAAAATGACCTTTATTTATTTTAAAATTTATTAAATAAGAAAAATTGTTTATACAATATGAAATTCTGTATCATTGAAATAATATTTTTTATTTAAGAAGGTGTAAAAAATTATTACTGTTTTGTAATATTTTCAGAACTTATAATGGAAATAAAATAAAATATTTTTATATTGAAATTAAAAAAAAATGCTTGAGGTTGTTTGTTTTCATTCTCTAAACAATACGCATTCTAAGTTTGTTAGCCTTAGGCTAACCGGTCTAGCATGTTGAGTGTTAACATAGAGATGCCCACAAGCACATAAACACACCCATGCAAGCACATATATAAGATCACACACATTCATCTTTATTATAAATAACTTTAAACTGGCTACTTCGACTCGATGGATGTTATACTGACAAATCTTCATGATCTGGGCAAAAGCAGCTGATGAGAACTATGATTAATTCCTAAGGGTCACAGTATAACACTTGCTTTGGGAAGTAAGTCTTGTCATCGATTGGAGGAACAATGCCAACCACCTTTTCTTTTAAGTGCTACGGCAGTGAAAACCATCTACCACGTCGGAAGCTACTCATTCTCAATTATGAGGTAATCTCTCTCCTCAGGTGAATTTATTATACTCACAGATAATGATGCTTGGATCCCAGTATGGCAAGTAAAATAGTGACACTATATAATATCCCTGATACTTTTCTAAAATGTGGGCTATATAAAGGATTTAAAAGAATCTCATGAGACATAAAAGTTAATATTAACATTTCCTTTTCATTGTTCCACTATTAATTGTTGTACAGCCAATTTAATCAACTTTCTTTATTTGAATACCTCTACTTGCTCTACCAAAAAAGAAGCTTAAGAATGAATTCCCAATTTGTAGTCAGAATTTTACTCTTTTCATCACTTAATTGAAACTATTTAAGATAGCACAAAACTCTTCATTAACCAAAGACAAATAACTTTTTTTTATTTATATTTCTACTTTTTCTTTGGATTAAACGAATCTCGCTGTGGATGAATTTCTTAAACAATTACGACCCTTTCAAACCATAATATTGAACCTTAAACAAGAGCAAATCAAATCTATGCATTGCTAAGAAAATTTATCTTCACATTACACTAACGAACTAATTAGTGACCAGCTGTCCTCCGAGAGCTTTAAAAGAGAATTTTTCCTAACCTTCAGGCACTTAGTTAATTTGAACAATTCCCGGTTTGTGAATAAGGTGAAAAAAAAGGTAGCCGTCTCATAAGAAAATTCATAGAGAATACCAAATAAACATAAAATACCCCGCAGGGAAACACTCGAATAAATTGGCGGAATTCAAGAAATGATTGAGATAGCTGTTTGCTTAATCGATTGGCGACGAAGTTCTAATCCGTTATTGTTCTTCTCTCCTAGTCTTTCAGTTACTGCAACTCTGTCGCCAGGGATTAGACGGGCGTTGCATTAAAAGTGTAATTACCGCCAAAGACTTGAAGGATATGACGCTTCCAGCATATTTATCACTTCTGCTTTTTGATGGATTAATTTGGAATGAGGAAAATTAAATTTCATTCGTAGAGGTGGAAGGTTTTCAAAAGTCAGCATGCAGGCGTAGGTTGAATAATAATTATCTCCTGATATTATTTACTTGTGCCGTGAGACTCTTTGGCGAAGAATTTTAATTTCCTTATCAGAAAGAGTAACCTTAATTAAGCCAATCTATGTGTTTGCAGAGTATAAATTTAATCAAAACAGTTGCATCTTTTGTGCTCAAGATTATTCAAATATGCGATTGAGGTTTTTCGAAAAAAGAATTCGTTTTTATTTCCTTTAATTAGATTTACGCATTGTGTCCGAAACAAATCTGAATTAATTTTTTATGAATTTTGTAATATTTAATTATTTTCCAGATATTGGAGAGGGGGGGGAGATCAGGCTTCGAAAAACGATTTTAAACTCGAAATTGATTTCCTTTGAACTTTGGAAGACTTTTACAACAATACAGTAATTATAATTCAATATTAAATTTTAATTTTAAATTGATGTAAGCATTGTATTAGACATAGCATTGTATTAGCACTCATAAAATAAAACTAATTTCATTTTAAAATTTTATAAATTTGAATAATTACTTGCTATTTTGAGAAGAAGAATTTCTTGTTTTCTATTTTTTTCTATTCTTATGTTTTCTAGCTTTACAAACCATAAGATTACTTAACAATTTTTCTACACGTACAAACTGGATAACCCTCTTAATATCTTTATTGGAAACCATTAAAAGCCTTTTTAATCTCTCTTAAAGATACTTGGGTTGTTTACTTGTAGAAAATTTCAACTACCTGTATCATTGTAGTATAATGTATGAAAAAAGCTTAATTAAGATTGCTTATTAAAGATAGGATGTAAGAGATAGTAATCTATGGGATGTAAAAATATTTATTTAAATATCTCAAATAAAGAGAAAATATTTTTTATGCTTTTTTAAATTTATAGAGTTTCTTTGCATTGGAATATTGACAAATTTTAAAATTTCGTTTAGAATTAACTGCCTCTAAAACCATTTTAATGGAAATATTTCCTATTCTTTATTATTTCTGTTAAATTGGAAATAAATTTATCCAGATGCCAAGCATTCTATTTATCTAATAAATATAGTAATGCATGCTTAATTCAACACCGGAAAACAAGAAATAATTCCTTTAATCCGTAAATAACAAAATATTTTTATTTGTATTGGAACAATTTTATGGAATTAATTTCTCTCCCTATCGTTTAATTGAAGAAATATTTTTATTGGCGTTATTTGTTACCTGAATTATTAACTTAACTGTATGCTTTATTTTTTGTTACACGACGGAGCATATAGATGATAGTCTCTAGTATCCATCGGATTTTCTCAAAAATTAACAATAATTAAACAATTAATGTTTCACCTCTGAGATGTAGAGATATTCGCAAAAGGATATTCTTGCAAAAAGTTAAAAATATTTAATAAATGATTCAGAGCTTATCAGTTTCTCTTTAATTAACTAAAAGATGATTTTTTTCTAAATATCTTTTCATTCTATTGCATTAGCGCAGAATACAATGTTACTACAAATGCTATTTTACAATATATTCAAGGATAGGGCAATTTTCTCCATTACTTTTCTAGAAAAGGTTTCATTAAAATTGATCTGAGATTTTATTTGCAGATAGAAATGTTAATCAATTTTCGAAGCAAGTATAATTTTAATAATTCGTTTCAGAAAATAAAGCTAAGAAATTATGAAGTTTTGCAATAGTAACCAGACATTCACAAATTTTTGATAAAATTTATAGTATATTCATTAATTTGTATTCTTTATTAGCAAGATAAATGTTTAATTTTGTAAAACTGAATTTAAAGGAGATCAGTATCATATTATGATTGGGCAACAGTTGATGTTTCATCGGTAGTATTTATAGTTTCAGCAAAACTCAAATGTTCTTTTAAAAGGCTAAAACAAAGTCAGACGGGGCTTTAAAGAAATAACCGATCTTACTAACTCCATTATGTAAATAATTCTTAGAGAAAGGAAACTTTTCAAAATACGTACAAGTATTGCGTTTAATAGCAGAAATTACTACATTTAGGAAGAAAATTTCCTTAATATCAGTTGCTTCATATTGATATGTTATGTTTTCAGTTTAATAGCATGTTGATGAAAGAAATTGACTCATTTTAAATCTTTAAATTGCATTCTTGTTGGTATTGAGGCAATTTGCTCCAGTCTTAAAGATATTTTAAAATAGATTTTATAGTACCTTCAAATCAAGTACTAATACAATATAGGATCTGGAAGTTATTGTTGGAATTTAAAAAATATAAATCAAATTGCCCCCAAATTTAAAAAAAATGCTAAAATAAATTGTATGGAATTGCATCTAATATTTTAACATTTTTGTAATGAACGCTTTTGTTAGAAAATATGTTTGCTTACAAAGTAGTCTACTGAAAACTGTACTTGTGAGAGATATTACTAAATTGATAGTGCTGAGGTTTTTATACTTTTCTGATCAATGTTTTATTTCTTCTTTCAACAATAACAAAAATATGACCAGTTTTATTTTTTTATATGAATGATATAAAGAGCCAGTGCTTACTTTTTTTTTATATGAAGTACATAAAGATAATCAATTACTTTCGTCAATAAATTCTATCTCGAGATTTCAGTAAATTTATAAAAGTGTTGGATCATCTTTTTATAGAAGAAACATACTTTTAGTACGTTGTTTGAACAGTAACGTTGGTTTTCATACTTCTATCAAGATTTGGTCTAAATATATTAAAGAAAGACTATCTTTTTATCAGAATGCAATAACGTAAATAAACAAATTATATTTGACAATTCTAAAACGGTGCCATTTTTTCAACCCAATAAGGGAAAAGAAAGACCTTCTAAATGCATGCTCAACTTCCTTTTTTGTATTACAAAATACAAAGCTGATAGTCACATTATAGCACTGGGAAGTCAGAAAGTAAGAGATAATTGTTTATTGTATTGAATTTCTAGGAATTGATACCTTCCTAAATTTCAACTTGTTTGTTCATACGAGTAGGTATTCCTGATGTATGTGACCAAAAGCAATAAAGGAACAACGATGTTTTACAACCAAAATGTCTGTAAAGGGAAGCTAAGTATGAAATGAAAATAATTGTGTTCCATTATTTGAAATGACTATAGTTTTAAGACTGAGTCTGTCGACAAAAAATAATTTATAAAAACAATATTTTAGATAGAAAATGGATTTATATGATTGATTATATAAGATTTATACCTCATGGCTGAATTATCTGTTGTCTTAAAACAATGTAATAATTTAACTTTTTCTATAATTTTAAATATTTAAAAGCTAAATGCATCGGTATTCATGCCTAAGATTGAAATAAGGCTAATTTAAGAAATACATTCAGCCGACTTTCTGGCACAGAGGTAGCACGTTTTCCTCATGTTTTGGAATTTCCGGTTTGAGCATGGGTGCCCTTCTGTGCTATCTGTAAGATGTGGGACATCCCCCCCCCCTCTGTAAAAAAGGGCTGTGCAAGTGACTGTAATGAGTATGTAGCTAAAGGTCGTACCCTTTCCCTTAGTTGCAGCTACTTGAAACAAGAGACTTTCACCCTTCGGTTTAAAATCTACTGATGTATCAGCGGAACTCGTCCGCGGCAAATGCCATTAGAAACAACAGCAACATAAATACATTCATTAATTAAAAAATAAGTAAATGTCAAATTAAAATGCATATGGAACAAGAATAAAATTTTATTATTTAAAAAATAATATTTGGTATTTTTTTTCTTCAAATTTATTATGTAAATATGTTTTGATTTAACATTCTTAAACATGTCTTTTGAAATTTATTTCAAATTCGATATGAAAAGATGTTGAAAAATAACTTCCATTTTTTGGAAAGTAGGTCGTGCAAGTTAAATTTATATCCAATAACCTCAACATTTTAAATACCAAAAGCAAACAACGATACTCCTCCTTACAAAAATAATTTATTTTTAGATTACAAAGAAACTGTTATCAAAGGATTTCGTTTCTCTGCAATTCAGCAAAGTAAATGCAATTTATCTCTTCCTAAAACTGGTTATTAAAGTAAAACGAATGAAATTTACGTACATCATCAATATAAAAATGTTGTAGGTTTCTCTTTTGTAAAGAATACTGTGTTTAATTTTATGAATAGAAAATGGTTTTAACTTTTCATATGTATTATTTTCAGTGTAGTAAATCTAGCGAATGCAATTAAAATTAAATATATCAGACATAATTTTATTCCTGAAATTAGAATCAATTTACAATTGGAAATAAAATAATTAACTGAATTCTGGGCATTTTAAACCGATTTAAATATGTTAAAACATTTTTCTAAGTAAATCAAACAATTCTATGACAGAGCATAAAAAATTTCTGATATTTTTACCTGTGTTAACTCTATAAAGAAAACTTTTAAATATATTTTAAATGAATATTGAAATCAAATATATTGTTAACTATTGAAGCATTCGAGCTTGTGATTTTGATGAATATCCATGTTTTAAATTACCTGAGTTTAAGAAGTACCATTTTAAAAATATAACTAAGAATAAAAATGATAACGCTTTAGGGGAGGTAAATTATATTTTGTTTATCTTTCAATTCCTATTATTAGCTCACACTCTTCCTATATATATATATATCTTGTTCAAATTTTGAATCCTTAATAAAATAGTTTTTATTCAGCCAATCAAGTTCAAGTAAAATTTCTTAAACTTGTAATGGATGACATTTGATGTTAATGCAGTTTTTAAAAATATTAATTCATTAATTAAAAACTAAATTTCTTGCCAAAAATTTTAATTCATCCTACGCCCAATAAGTAAAGAATTCAGTTTGTTTTTACAAAACGCTAATGAGGCTAGACTTAACATGTTTTGGGGGATTATTTTAAATGATTCTATCTATTTTCATAATGTTTGATGCATTTAAAGATACACATTTTTGATTAATCAATTTTTCAGATTCATTTTGAAGTACTTTCGAATTAAAATAATATAGAATAAAGAAAATTAGAAATTTCCTAATCTGTATTGCATTATCGCAAAAGGCGTAGAAAATTCACGCTTTTTGAGTTGCTCAACTGACTTTGACTCCTCAATTGGCTTTAAAAATTCAACGGTCATATAATTTTTTGACCAAATATTTACAGTTATTGTGATTTTCAAGCTGGGATAGCCTGGTTGGTATGGCGTTGGTTCCGCTTCCGTTGAACTCCGGGTTCGAACAAGAGACCCGGAGATTTTCCTTGTTTGGTACACGTTTCGTGGTCAGGTACACGTTTCGTGGTGTGTCGTGGTCAGAAAGTTCTCCATGTGGAGAGTAACACCACTGAAGGTACTGTGTCAGAAACTGTTCTGTGGATTATTGAATGAATTCCACCCCGTAAAAAGGGCTTTTGACGTATTTGAGCTAGAAGTGAGACTTCTACCCAAGGCTGATCAAAGTCCCTGTCCTCAGAAGCTACTGAACCCCTCCTTCCGTTGTAAAACGAAACACGAGAACAACAATTGTAATTATTTTATAAATTGTAACTAAAATAAAGTTTTTACTAACTTCCTAAATTTTTCCTAATAACCTAAGTCGGATTTGATTTGTTTAAAAATGTTTTTTATAATATTTGTTTATCTTATACACAAAATATTTAGATTTTCATCATATAATTTAGTAACAAATGTAGAATTTAAATTGTACATTTATGTGAAATAGTAAGCCATATAGAAGTAAAAATCAATTATCTTTTGGTCCGCATTAATACAGTTTGGTACACATTGTTAGCGTTTAACAAATAGGTTGTTCATAAATTTTAAATAAAATTCATAGAAGTTTCGGCATCTATTGGATTGCATTTCCCAATGTACGTAAACATGATAAATCTAGAAAATATTGCTTCAAATAAATGAAATTTGGGGCGTGACAATGTTATTAAAATTGTAACTCTGTACCGAATTTTAATAGTAATCTATTAAAAAAGACGTCAAAAATTCTTATATTATTTACTATATTACGAAGCACAAAGCACTCACGCACTTTCAATTTCTCTGAAAATAAAAATCTGAGACTTCGTGGTGATCATGGTACATATGTCTGATATCCACAACTTTTTTTCAGGAGAGGAGAGGAGAGCAGTTGATTTCCTTATAAGGATTGTCCGAGAAAATTTTCAGATAATTTTTCCTTGTATGAGGATATATTTTTCGAAGTAGGATTTTTATTTTCATTTTTGTTGGGTATATACACATATATAAAGTAAAATAAAATTATTTATTTATTTATTTTCATCCCTGTTCTGCAGTAAAGTTAACTTGTCGGTACTAACTTTAAAGCACCAATGTATCCAATTCTTTCTTCTGACTGTTTTCGTAATTTGTTCTATCCATTTCACTATTTTTAGATCTTAATCCACGAAAATGCTTATATTTTTATATCTAAATAGAACAGGCTGGTGGCTGTCTGGATGCAGCTACTGAACGGTATGAGATTTTGAAGTTGTAAGCATTATGACCTTTAACATTCATGCATTAATTTTGACTTTGATGATTTTATTAAATGATTCATTTGCTACGTATGTTGCCTTGTAATTCGTGAATGAAACAGAAATTGAGCGAATATTGAATAGTACTTCCGTAATAGACCGTCGATGTGCCAACGGTTACCAAACACCTCTAGCCGACTTACTTAGGTGACCAAAACTCTTTGATGCCTTTCAGAACGGCTATAAACAGATAATCTTCCTTATGAAGTCTGAGCCACATAAATTCTTCCAAATAGGAATCCAAAGGTTCTCTTTTCGTACCCCGATCGTTCAAATCCCAAATTTTAATCATTTTAACCAGTCAAAAAATCAGAAGAGAAAAAGTGCTTAATGATCTTCTGCAAAACCAAGAAAATGGGGACCAAGAGTTAAGGTTTGCACAATTTTTAAAATAATGATTTGTCATTATTGGCGGTTAAACAACTCATTGGCGACACCTTCAAATTTGGCGATAAAGATCGATGGCTTAATATGTACGTACTTATTGAATTCTAATGCCAGATATAAACAGTTGCACAAAACCCGATTATTCCTCAATTAAGTTATATTAACGTATCATTTTAAAGCAACACTAGAGCTAATTTGGGATGGACCTCGTAATTTTCAGCCTCTGTCAGATGACAAGGAAGGTACTGAAGCTGGTACCACTCTCCACACTTCCACACTACACCACCCGGTGAACCAGGTTCGCTTACATGGCGGTTCTCTCGGCGGAATTGGATCTCGAATCTGAAAACTCTGGTTTCTAAGGCGAGATCTTACCACTAAGCCACCACGGTGAATCCCTCAGTTAAGAATCTTTTTCAAAAAGAATTGAAGCGAAAATGTCAAGCGATATCGAAATAAAAATCCTACTTTGAAGATTGATTTTTAAACCACGTAACATCCATTCGATTATTAGTAGCATCAACGCAACTTACATGTAACTTTCCAATATTTATGCCCAGAAATTGATATTGGTCAGTCACTTATAAAGTAGTATTTTATGTAAGCATTTTCTACCAGCGGTATTAATCCTTTGAGGAGATACGTATTCAAATTATTATGCTTGATTTTATTTTCATACAAGTGTAAACTAATTTTCAAGCAAGATAATTTTAATGTATTAAAAATTGTTAAATGTTGATTACTAAGATATAATATGAAAATCATTGATGGCTGCCAAACAAGAACGAACTTTTCCTGGAAATTCTTTGTATCTGATTAGAATAATATTTCAACCCAAGCAGCTGTAATGACCAATAGATAATTGCTTTGATAACGAACAAAGTCATGGCACGAAATTTAAAATAGTTTTTGAATGAAATACTTTTTTTTGTCTATTATAATAGCTATAAAAAATTACTTATTTATATCAATATAGATGTGTGAATGTGCCCCAGTCTATAAAAAGGGTTGTGCAAGTGAAATGTGTTTCGCGACTAGCTTAGAAATATTTTGGGCCCTATTTGGTGCTACTTAAAACAAGACTCACTCTCTACTTGAATTTACTGACTGAGTAAGCGGGCTTGTTCATGGCAAGTGTCATTAGAAACAACAACAACTTAATAGAAAATATTTTTTGTTTAAATGTTAACAAAGTGCCAATATAAACAGATATTTCTTATCATCCTTTTTACAGCGCTATGTATTGGGCTGAAACTAAGAAGGGAATACTAAATTATAAAAGAAAGACTTTTCATATACTCTTACTTGAAATATGTTTAATCATATCTTAAAGTTTTGGAAGGTAAAATAAAAATAAAAGGAGAGCGTTTGCTTAAATCTATCAAATTAATTATAACAAAAATTGCATAAATTTGTCATCGGTGTAATAAGTAATGCTTATTGTAAATTCAAAACGAAAACTTATGAATCATGAAAAATGCACCAAGATAATTGATAGTAATTTCGACATAAGCAACTAATTATTTAATAATTTACATTAATACAACTAATTATTTTATAGTTATAATACTGCACTTTTCTAAACTCAACACCTTATTATTAGTTGTATTTTTATTGATAAACTCATTTTAAAGGGACAAAGGGCTTTTAAGGGCTTCCTTTTGTTTTTACATATACAAAAATAAATAAGCTGAATAAACATGCATATACATTATATGTGCTTATAATTATTAAGGTATAGTTTATCTTTTTGCTAAAAAAAGCCCGTCTTCATTAAAAAAATCTAAATAAATTAAATAAATAATTTTAATTCCGTGACTGTTAAATTTTAACATCAACAATATTTCACTCTGCATCTACTTTAATTTTACAAAATACTATTTGACTCTCGAATTTTTTATGCGATACTAAATGAAGCATTTCGTTTTAATTTAAGAAACATTTATTCTTTATACACGACATTTATGAGCTCTTACGTTATTCATGTAATTAAGTTAATGATCGAAGTTAATTTTAAATATACTCATTTGATGAAAAAAACTAATAAAGTACGTCCTTTCGTTGAAACTTTTAAAAGATTCCTCACGTTTCATAATTGCTTTTCCAGTGAGGTTTCTGTTTTAATAAGAAATGAAGTTAAGTTGCACTTATATCATTGTGTTTAGGGGCCTTAAAGGACAATTATAAGTTTAATCTTACTTGTAAGTATGTCGCTTAAAATAGTTAACTAAATTAATTATCCTGAGAGACTTAATTAAAATTTTGGGTTGAATTTAATGCTCCACTGACAAGCGATTTTACTACTTAAAGTACGTATTTAATTAAATGTATTTATATTCTCAGACGTAAATTAAATCTGAAGTAATTTTGTGGACAATCAATAATGAGGTTGAAAAATGCTATAAACCATGATTTTTTAATTGCTTACAGAAGAGAAATTAATGTTTTCCTCACAAAAGGATAAATTATTTTGGAAATTTATTCTGATTTTGTGAGTTCTTTTATGCATTCTAAAAAGCCACAAATGATACTACAAAACACATAAAAGTTCAAATTGTATACTTGTTGATGAGAAAAAAAATATGTTTAAAAATGCATTGCAGTAAATGCATATTTCATGCTTAGTTTCCTTAGTATTTCAGCATTTTATCGTTACATCTTTTCTTTTAAAAACTTTATTTATAGTTTTCCTTTTTAGTTTTATATTTACATAACTTTATAGCTGCTACTCTATAATTTGAAAATTAATTTTTTAAAAGTTAAAACGTAGAATAATTTTTCTTATTTGCTTCTTTATATATATTTAATTCTTTATATATACTCTCTAAAATGCCTTATATTTTAAGTGGTGCTTAGATAAAAAGTTTTTCCAACAATGATACATTAAAACAAAGGGAATTATTTTACAGTATATATATATATATATACGACATTACAATTGTTCTGTTATAATTACATAGTAAAAGAGAAATACGCCAGACAGCAGAATCTGCAAATTAAACCGTTGAATAGTTAAGAGATGACGATTAATGTTTAAATAAGACAAAAAGGCACAACTCGTGTATTTCAAAAAGGAAAACAAAAATGCTACCTGCCAAATTACGTTAGGTTTTAATCATCTAAAAGAATTCATTTGGGACAAAAATAATTGGAATAAAACAAATTATTTTTTAAAGTTTTAGGTAATTTTAATGCAAGTTAATTTTTTGTAGTGATTATTTTAAATCCTACAAGATGATATAGCATTTATTATATCATAAATATACATAATATACATTCTTATTAACTATAATTTAGAAATTTAAATGTCAAAATATCTTATTTGTGATAATAATGCAATTTATTTTTTAAATCAGTAGAAAATTTGATTAGAAATCAGCATTATCAATTTAATTTGGTATTCTAAATAAATATGCAACAGGAGACAATATATATACTCTTAGAAATATATACATATATTTAAGTTGATTTTTAAAAATTTGAAAATAAAATTTTCCGAAAAAAATGAAGTGCCATTCATAGAAAGTAAGAATATATGTTTCGCTCTCTTATTTCTTTTATAAAGTTTGTTCCCATATTTTTTAGATTATATTAGTATATAGTTCACATAACATACGAGCAATGTGCGTTAGGGTAAAGAGCAAAGAAATAGACTACCATATGTAACAATAAAGTGACCAATAACGGTTATTAATCAGGAATAAATGGAAAACTGAAAAGAAAAAACACACTCTTATACCTGAAATTTTATTCTTTCCTGAATGAAATTCCCAAGTACGCAATTCCTCATTTTAAATACTTATCAGAAATCGTAAGCTGTTCTCTAATATTTAGTTTCATATGCTTCAATTATTGATTTGCCACGATGAAGCAAAATGGCACCTTTAAATGTATAATTAAAATGATATGTTAATCTATAATTCACTGACGTAATAATTCAAATTCAGGAAATCTCACCAGCGCCTCCTCTCACAATACAATGTTTTAATATTTTGTGCTATAATGAAGATAGTATAATATGCGTGTTTCAATATCCTACAAAATTAATTTTAAATTTTCTGTAGAAACCACATACCAAATTTCATATGTCAGGCTTATTTTGTGATTAGCAAAAGTGATTTCAAAGAAGAATGCATAATAATAATATAATAATGGAAAAAGCTGGTTAAATAATAAATGTGATTATCGTGGTAATATATATTAATTTTGCTGATAAATATTTCTATTTATTCTCATTATCTATGTGATTTCTAGCTACAATTACTCAATGCATTCAGTTATTCACAACTCCCTAAAAAACATCATATTCTCACATGATGATAAAAATAATTTAATAGATAAATTTACTATGAATATAATATTTAAATAATATGAATGCTCAAAAATTTTTTAGATTGAAAAAAATAGATACTATAAAGAGAAAGAAAAATTATAAAAGTGTTTTAAATGGTGCTTTTGAAATTTAAGTCATATAAAAATATTTTGTATCTTCTTTGTATCACCAGACTTTAAAAATTATGTTTCTGAAATAATATTGTTTGATTTTTCACTCTGAAGAATTTTATTTAAAAATTATAATTTGCATTTTGCTTATATTAGAATTCAATTTTAAGAATAATTTCAATACTTTTGGATATGAAACCATCAAATTATTTAACCATAAGTGATGAGAAAGTCAATTTATTCTGTTTGTAATATTTTTTTGAATCATAATTGAAATTAATCGAAGAAATTATTCATAGAATAATAGAACTATTTATTTAAAAATTAAGATTTATCTAAAAAAGATGTATATTTTACGTTATTAATTCATTCATGAATTAGAATTTAAAAGCTTGTTTATAAAATAAATTTAATGAATTACTACCGCGTAAATTTATAAATGATGTACATATATTTCATTTTCCAAAACGATATACTTGAGTAGCTTAAGTTTTTAAATTACGTATTTTAAAAGTTAAAATTTGAAGAACATTTTTGGAAATTTTTCTATTACCTTACTATTATTTTAAGCTCAAATAAGGAATTAGCCGTATTTACATATTTTTTTTAATTAGCATAACGTATTATAACAAAAGTTTTTTTTAAATAATTTTCTTCTTCTATTAGGTTATTTTTTTCCGATTAAAAATATTCTGAAGAATCTGTTCTAGATACACTTTAAATACTTTAAATCTTTTCAAAAATTGCTTTTTTAATATTTTATTTATTTGGAATTTATTTCCTCTTGAATAAGTGGCCAGTTAGAAGAATAGGGAATTAAGTTTGTAGTCCTTGCCATATTTTGAATTAAAAATTTCCTTATAAGAAGAAAAACAAATCTATGATTCATGAAAGGATATGATCCTGCTCCTAAGGGTTCGTTTAACATCATTTAATTTTCCAATTTAATTTATTAATCGATCAGCCTCAGTTGCAGAGAATTATGTAAGTGCATGATTCATTCCCAATTATCTTAAAGACTAAAGGTCATTTGGGAACATCTACTTTGACTTTTGATTAGAATAATTAACTGATTTAAAGATATTATATTTGAAATAATAAGAAACTATTATTTCTTGCATCAATACATAGTTTTAAAACTTCTCCCAAATATCTCAAACTGTTGCTTTTAATTCTTTTCCATATAAGAAAAAGATATTCATGTAATATCACATATAAACTAACATAACTATTAATCTCTTCGATTTGGAATAATTTTTTGTACAAACTTTATTTGGGAAAAGTCAGAAAAGGTATTGTCTACAGATAAAACTTTGTTTAAGTTATGGAATTAGCGAATACATGTTGGAGGGAATGAACATTTATTTGAAAGAACGAAAAAAATTGTTCCAATATTTTGCTGCAAGAGAAAGTTTTCTAATTTTTTGCACATTTAGTTTGCATTCCAGATATTTTACAAGTTTTTTTGCAACAAAATATGTCCTGAGTGAGGATCATCAATTTTCGGCTATCCCCTAGAATTATAATATAGCCTTTAGAGGATGCTGCAATCATATCGTGAAATTCTGTATTTATAATCATGAGGAATTCTTTAGTTAGAACTATTTATCAAGTATTTCAAATGCCTCCAAAGTCAAAAATCACATTTGTTAAAGACTAGGGAGGTCCCATGCCGTGAATTGGGTTGCTTATATCTTCTTCTATGCATTGACTTAATAGAAAGCGTTATTTGCGGAAGTTCTCAATCTTGCATAAAAATTGTGCATGAAAGGCACAGAAACACTAATAGATACTAAAATTGATTTATTTTCTTAAAAAATGCACATCGCTTCCCAGTGATCGAGCATGTTACCAAACCTTTAGTATTTTATTATTTGAAAAAATAAGATTGAGAATAAATGAAACAGTAAGCACATCACAATGTTAATTTTGTGTCAGCAACTTACACGAAAGATTGAACGCTTCTGTTTTTATTCAAAAATTCGACAGATGTGATAATATAAGTGAGATCCCATACTAAAATCAATCTGAAAGCGACTAAACATCTGAAGTAAGAACAAGTTTCATGTCTCGTAATAACATGAAAGCAATACTCCTTGCGATCTTCTGAATAACAGAACAGGGCATATATGCTACAATATAAACACTGGTACAAGTCTGTATGTTTGAAGTGTTTGCCTTTTCCACATAAAGTATAAATTTCTTTAATACTTTTAAGGAAACACGCTAATTTCCTCTTCTAGAATGAACAATGTAGGAAAACTATTTATTCAAAAGCAACAACCGTTATGCGAAAATTTTAGCAATTAATGAACCTTTTCGAGTGGTTTTCAACGTACGATATTACCTTAGAGCAAATACTGGAGACTAATTGTTTTATTAAAACAATTTATTAAATTCAGTTCCATGTGTTAAATTTTATTGCATTCTGATTAGCAGTAACAAAAACATTGAAATTCAAATTTCCTGTAAGTTTTTAAGTTTAATAACATTCTGCTGCATGATGCTGGAAAATATTTTTTGCTTCTTTTTCTACGCTCGTTTAAATCTTTTGTTCATTTTGATTTTGTAAGCAAAGAAACTTCTAAATGAGTGCGAATATTGAAGGATTTCTAGTTGGAAGTTTTGACTTTCGCAGTTGTTTGTACATTTCAAGAAAAATTTTACAAAGGTATCCGAGCGTTTGTTTGATGGACATTCTGCCTCTTCAATGCTTTATTTTTGTTACATTAATTATCAGAGTGAATGTTTTTCTTTTATATATCAGTTGAGAGCCATAAACTCGAGTGTGGTCGGTTGTGTTTACTCTCAAAAGTTTAACAAAAAAGTTTCGTTTTAATTAAAGTTTGTCCTTCACTTCAGGATTTATGTAATTTAAAAGATACAAGTTATCGTGATGGAGTGGCCATTGGATAAAGTGAGGAAGAAATATAATCAAATGACCAAATTGAAGTGTATAATGAATCAAAACTAACTCGCTATTGGCTAGACTAAACTAATTTTTTGGTGGGTCAGACAAATTAAATTTTCTTCATTATATCCTACACAAAATTTTATAATTTACTGAATAATAATTTCCATCTGTAGATTATCAATTTTAATATAAAGTCGTTTAGTTATGAATAACTGTTATAACATTTCTAAAGTTTTTAAAGATGCATAAGAATTAGTAGTTCAATGCTATTGAGAACGGCTATTTCAAACAAAACATTCAAGCTTCAACTAATTTTTTTCTGACATCTACGCTTTCTTAAAAAATGTCTACTCAGTGATAGCAATTGATACGATAAATTATCTAAATATCAAAAATCGTAAACTATCATTTATCATCAAAATAAATTTTGAGTTAATTAAACTAGTACTTTTCAAATCACATTCAACTGACTAACCTCAACACCTTAAATTCCTCAAAAGATGATTAAAGGTCATACATTCCGATATCTTAAACTTAATCAATCAAAATATCTAAAGATGTGAAAAAAATCAGCCATTTTTTATTTTAGTTATTTCTTTCTCTATCTAAAACTATCTATCTATATCTATCTATTTTTAATAAAAAAAGACAAATTTTTTTAAAATAACATTTTTAGTTTCCTCTTTTAGCACCACGTTTCCTGCCTTCTTTAAGTCAGTTTTCGTGCTTATTTTTCTATACTTGACTTCAATCGGTATCAAAAAAATCAGCTATAAGTACGTGAAAAATATTAAATAAGCCGGTCACATGGTATATTCTTTAAAAATAATTTCTTCTAGTTTGACAAAAAATAATTAAATTAATGTCGAGACTAAACAATACCCGTGCTTATATTTATCAACCTTCAATTTCATGATAAATTATTTAAAATTCATAAACAATATAGTTTTTTTCTACAATAAAAACTTGTTAGTGACTATTTGGGGATAAAATGTGTCAGAACAAATCAAAATCATCATTCTTTCTCAGAATTAAGTCCAGAATTGGAAATGAAATCCTATTCTTAACCACTATATCACTCAGATCCAAGAAACTATGTAACTTTTCTTAAAACCAACATATGAAAGGCTCGAATAATTGCACTTAAGAAAGTTTGGTTTCGTGTTTGGAAATAGTTACAAATTAAACAAAAAAAAATATACAAAACATAACAAGGATGTGTTGTTTGCTTTCCTCTCAAGCGCCTTAAAGAAGAAACACATTTTACTGTTTGCTAAGGATCCACAGGAGCATATTTTAGTCTCTGTTTATAAATAATTGTTCTGAATTACCATAATTGACACTACATAAAAATATAAGGATTAATAGAAAAAAATATATATAATGTTGAAAAGAATGGTTTTTAGTCGCTTTACCTGGGAGACAAAAAAAATATATCCTTATAAAAATGCATTTTTTACTTTGCAAAAGGAAATAGAAGTTAGTCAAATTTATTTGTATTCATACTTATTTGTATCATATTTATTTATGTTAATATTTTTGTATCCCTTTTATTTATATCCATATATATTTATTATATTATTATTATATTTATATTCCTATTTATTTGTATCATTTTTATTTATATCAATATTTATTTATATTCCTATTTGTTTCTTTCCTTTAACTCAAGTATTCACTGTTTTTATAACTAAATTCTCATCATTTCGTGGTAAATTTATCAATTTATAACAGGTATTTAAAAACAATCATTGAATATTATAATCTAAACGTGCTGTTTGACACTTGTATGGCTATTTATTTTTCAATATTAAAAGAAATTTATAAACATACAAAGAAGAAATTTAACTATACAAAGATGATTAAGAAATTTATAATCATACAAAAAGTAAACATAAAAATGAATAAATAGATAAATTTTGAATAAGAAAGAATTCTGGCAACTACCTTCTATTAATCATTGGGTTTTTGCCGTTTTTTCCCTTATTGTCTTCTATAAAATTCTGGAAAATATTTTAGCAGTAACGACATCTCTTTTAAAATTGATTTATTTTTTGCATAGTTATTGTTTTTGTAATCACACTAACTATTTATTAAATTTGAAAAGCACCAATTTGGTGTTTCTGCTTTCCATAGTAGAATCTAATTCATAGCATAGCTGTTATAATTTTTATATCTTTTGAGTAAAATATATCTAAATTTTCAAAAACGATATTCCAACAAAATTATTTCAAAGAAAAATGGGATAACGATATTAGATTTGATAATATTTCAGTCTTTTTTAGTTTAGTATTATAATTAAAAACAGACTGAAATAAATTTCATTTTACAAATCTTGCCATATTTTATCAATATTTGAAAAATAGATTCTTTTATCTTCATTTCAGCATATCATTCCGGACTGTTATCCTTCCACTAATGTGAATTTTGTTTAATTTAAGACAATTTATAAAAATTTATGGTTGTTCGCTATTTTACTTTATGATATATAGACTGCAATTTGTGGTAATCCAACTGCGCTATAAAGAGATCTTAATAAGGGTTGGAGAGTTCAAAATTAAAATGGCTTCTCATTACTCTCTATTATGTTAATTACACTTCATTTATTACTCTCTATTAAACCGTCTTTCTTCTCAAAGTTATAGAAGTTATTTTCTTTTCAGATGTTGTTTGGAGTCTTAAATTATTCTTATATTTGTTTCAACTATGATATATTTTTAAAAAAAGAATATTTTTAAACTTCCGAAAGTGAATTGTAAATTGAGCTATTTCCTTTACTATAAAAAGTGAACGATTTGCTCGCCCGTGGTCCCCAAATAAATTTTTTCAATAACAATTTGAGCTCAAATTCTCTGAATAAAGTAATGGAAATTCTTAAATATGTCCGCAGAAAATAAATAAAATGCGTAGTTGAAAAGGGTACGAAATATTTACTTTATCTATACGAAAAAAAAAGAGTTTTTTAAAAAAATAAATACATATAGAAAAGCTTCGAAAGAAAGTGGAGTGGAAGTAAAATGTTATTTTTTGAAGTGGACATTTTTCGTTCATTTTTTAGCTCTTTATCATATGCTTAACTTTCAAAGGTGGGTGTAGGTTTGAGGGCGATATAAAAGTAGACGAGCAGTTCAATCCAAAATATTTCCTTTAAGAGATATGAATGTTAACTGTACGTAGAAAGGATGATACAATCATTTCTATTTGTAAATAAAACTTTAAAGAAGTTGAAACTTTTAAGAAGTGGAAGAAACAAAAGCTAGCATTATATGACAGTCACATTCTGAAACAAAACTGGAACAGTAAGGAGAATTTGGGGGCTACTGCTGATGTCTTCTTTTGTATCTGCAATACTGGAAGTTCAGAGTCGAGTTTAAGTCAATCAAAGGATGTTACAATTACTGCTATTAAAAAAAATAAAAACACATCAGCTGGTAATCTAAGAATTTTTGTGTTTACTAAAAGTAATCTGCAGTGGGGTGGAGAAGGGGCTAAGCTCAAAAAATCAGATGAACAGATCTTCAATTATTAAATATTTAACAAATATGTTTCTGGGATTAATAATTTATTTCTTTTAGTAATGACCTTTCAAATATTTTCTGTTTAAATAAAGCATTTGAACTGAAAGCATTGAAAATTCCCTTTTTCAAAAAGTGTTATTTTTTTATTGATCCAAATAATTATTGACCTTCTGGTTATATTTCAAAGTATCTCATCGCCAGAAAGCCATCAAAGTTTTATACGATAAAAATTGTAATTTAGACTATATAAATTTAATTTTAATGGAATTTTTTCCACACTTTAAACACATTTTTCAAACCTAATTTTAAAAATGATTCACATTAAGGATTTTTATCACATTCTTGTTGTAATAAAAGTCAAATTTGTTTTATTCTTTCATTAAACATTTTTACTTTGCATTCCCCCCCCTCCCCTTAAAAGTATTGTTTCTCATTCTTCTTCACATTATATAATTCTAATTCGTATATTTCACTTATTCGCGCTTTTTATCTAAGAACTTAGGATTCTCAGCGATGACTTAAATATGCAGACTAAATACTTCCGCTATAGAAATGGGTTTTCTCATTTTTGTTGTTAGTTCAAATATACGAATCGGCCTTCGCCAATGGCAGGATCCTTCTATCATGTTCTTTCTCTTCTCCTTTTTAAGATCTAAAGCTTAATTACATTTGTCAAGTTAGGCTCTTTATGTAATGGTATTGTGTATTGTGTTAATATTCTCTTAAATCGGAAGCTATAGAAGTGTTAAGAGATGAAATGCTTAAAATATTTGTTGTAAAACTTTAAATTTGGCTAATTATATTTATACTAATAATTTGATGAAACAAATCAACTTGTCTAAAAAAATTTAGCCAAAATTGAAAGGACATTTCTTGTTATTATTTTAAATTCATCATACTATATTAACTAAAAGTAAGCAAGTTTATGTATTTATTTGGAATTAGGCATTATATTTTTATTTTGTTAACATGAATTGATGAGGATTGCGTGTTATTTTAGTCAAATTACATAAGTGCAATTGGAAGACCATTACTATTCACCAGGAATTTTGATGGAGATTTATTAGATATGCTGTTGGATTACAGAAATTCTTTAATTTATGATACAAAGTTTCTGAACAGTAAGCATTAATACAGAGCATTTATTATTTATTTTCTTTAGGAATAGCCTTTCAAATATCTTATACTGAAATAAAGCATTGGAATTGAAACTTTCTTTAAGTAAGGATATTTATTGTATTTTAAATGTAAAATTAAGAATAAAGAATCATGCCTAAGAGACAAAATTTATTCTACAGATTCATAGAAAACAAACAGAGATTAGCCAGTTCTAGATGATAAATTTTCTCGTAGATTTTTTTATATTTGTTTATAATAGTTTGAAAGCAAGAAAATTAGTTATGGGAATTTTTATAAAATTGATTTTCACTTTAATTTAATGTTTGTATCAGGAATAAGTTTAATCATGGAAAACTTAGATTTTATTTTGTATATTAAAGTCCTTACACTTTATTAATTGCCTATGGGCACGAATAATAAAATGCTAATTTAGAATTGCATGTGATTTCTAAAATAGCAGACATTTATATAAAAGTAGAAAATTCTCCAAACGCTTCTCAAACATTTCTCTAAATTTGTATCGAAGTTTATACTTTATCTGAATAAATGTTTGCAGTGGGAAACAAATATGTACAAATTTAGATGAATGTAAAACTTAAAAATTAGCGTTTGTTTGAAAATAAACAATAAGATATTCTGTATATAAAGTACATCTATTTGTTTTAAACAGTTTATGTAAGATTTAAAAGATATAAACGGCTGTTCAAACAACAATTTATATATAATTCTATATAGTTTCTGAATAGATATAACAGTTATTGGAGTATAAACTGGTTTACTCACAATTATTCACGAGTACATAGGTAAATAAAATTTCAATTTTGAAATTAAAAGATCCCAGAAGATTAAACAAACATAGTTTCTGAATATGGAAACATGTAAAATGGTTTTTAAACTAATTAAATTATTGAGTTTTCATTAGAAAATTAACGAGATTTTTAATTTCGTTTGTTCAAATAAAAGAATTTTTGAATTTTTCATAACACACGCACGCACGCAAGCAAGCACGCGCGCGCACACACACACGCACGCACGCAAGCAAGCACGCGCGCGCGCACACACACACGCACACATTTTTATTATTAGTCAGGCTTACAAAAAGAGCCATGATAGAAAGACAGATTACAGACGTTCGAAAATCTGGTGGCAGTATGTTGGCACTTTCATTTTTTTTTCTGTTCAAAAACACGAAATACTCCCCCCAAATAAGGCCAATACATACACAAAAACAAAGCTTGCAGTAAATAGAAGCACAAAAGCATTAAGTCGTAATTGGACCATCACAAATATGTAATGAACTCGGAGAAATATCACAGAAGATCAGCAAAAGTGAGTACGCTTAACTTGACTTCATCTCCCTTAACTGATTGATTGTCTACCTGGAATCCGTTTTTTAAAGCCCCAGAAACAAAACTTTGTAGAACTTAAATTCTAATGGAGCTATCGTAGTAAAAATTCTTCACTATTTTGTGTCATTCATATTTATCTCCAAAGTTACCAAAATCGTATTAAGTCACCAGATTCTCTCTCTCTGCATATATGTATGTGT
>JAOUZG010016999.1:3277401-3298951 GCA_026289955.1 Argiope argentata | reverse complement strand
ATATATATATATATATATATACTGCTCAAAACAATTAGGGGAGCATAGGGTTTTAACAGAATTACGCAAAGATGTCTACCAATAAGTAACATAAAATGAATCATCCATAAATTACGGCCTGCCAGGAAACGGAAGAAGAAAACTTTATATGCAAATCAAAGTTCATGACGTCAAAAACCAGAAAAAGGAGATAAGGTCAGAAATCGGGATGTTGCAGAAACGTCTGTTTTATTGCCGTAACTGTGAAATTGGACTGTGCAGTCTTTCTGTTTTTGAGACCAGCTTATGAGAATGTCTGAACAACGTGATTTACCGGAATCCATGGCATGGCGTGTCATAGGTCGACTGGAATCAGACCAAACACAACGGAGTGTCGCGGACGCTGTTGGAGTCGCCAGAAGTGTTGTTGCAAGGCTGTGGAATCGATTCCAAGAAACAGGAAATGTTAGAAGTCGACCAGGGCAAGGTCGGCCACGCGCCACTGCAGCAACTGATGACCGGTAAATACGGTTAGCAGCCCGTCGAAACAGAACAGAGAATGCTACTCAACTGCAAAGACAGTTGTTCTTGGCAACAGGACGAAGGGTGTCCAGACAAACAGTACGTAATAGGCTTCATGTGGGTGGGATCTATGCACGTAGACCAATGGTCTGCACTCCATTGACCCCATACCACCGTGTGACCCGAAGAAGATGGGCTGTTGAACATCGAGGTTTGGCAGCAACATGATTGGAGCCAAGTGCTGTTTACAGACGAGTCCCAATTCAGTCTGGAGTGAGACACTCGACATGTTCTGGTATGGCGGGAGAGGGGCACTCGAAATAACCCCGCATTCATTCATGAAAGGTCACAATACAAACATGCTGGTTGGATGGTATGGGGTGGAATTAATTGAAAGATTAAATAAATGGATAAGAATTTTCAGTAAGTTCTGTAAAGTTATTAATTTTGAAACATGCGATATTTAAAGGAATAAAAATTTTAAAGCTGTAACAAATTGATTTTTCAGATTCTAGTCATTATTTATATTGATTTTAATAGTCATTTATATTTAGAATATATAGCTAAACTTTCATATATTTGTATATATTTTTTAAAATTTACTTAATATTGCATAGAATCTTATCAAACTAATAAGAATACATCAAAAAAGAATTTTTACTTCCAGTTATTTGAAGTAATGAATATTTTTATATTATAAATTGATTATTGGTAAAGGCTATTTAATATTATAGTCCATGTATAAAAAATTATAAAACACAGTTTATAATCAGTTTTAACAATTTATTTTTTCATTTTTTAATTGTTGCTATTTTAATACTTTATTACGATTTAATGAAATACAATTAGTATTCTTTATTTGTTATAAAATCGTCTTAAACAGCAACATTTCAAAGAAGAATGTCTTCCTAATCTTTTGGATTCTAGTATAAAACTAAAAGTATTGTTTAATGCTTTTTTCTGGATTTTAAACTCCTTTGTAGTTTTGTCAGAGAATACGAATACCGTATTCTCTGGAAATAACTTTCCAGGATACAAATAGCGTTGCTTTTCTCGAATGACCTTCCTAAAACGGAATGTTCTCCTGACGGTAGCGCAAAAGTAGGTTATAAAATGTTCGCATAGAAATCCGGGGTCTCAGGTAGTTTTTCTCAAACAGTTTATATATGAAACATCCGTCCGAACATCTTCCATAGCCAGCTAACCATGAAAATAACGTTCGAGGTTTACCGACTTCTTCTGCAGATGTTTGGATTCTCTCTGCTAAATGTAGAGCAAAAAACCCACTTTATGGGCCACAAAACTCTATTAAATGATGCTCTGAAACACACCATTTGTGAAAAGCGTACTTTGAAAAGGGTTTATTCATTTTTTTACTCTCTTTTTATGGGTCTATAAGTCAGTTCGTAGTAATAAAATCTGCCACATGAAAAGAATCAGTTTTAAGGATCATGGAAATATATATATATATAAGTTTAAAAAAAACTATGTAGAATTTTACCGAGTGTAGCAGATATTCAAGTTAAGTTATAAAAATATTTCTACAGCATAACAAGGTATTTCGTAGTCAAAAAATAGAAAAAAAATTACGATTATCATATATATTACAACATCTGCAATATTACACTTTATATTTTCCATTTGAATTTGTATTGTTGGGAATCAATACAATTGCAACAAATAAAGAAATATTGTTCTTCAGAGAATTTGCACGACACAACCTATTGAAAGCGGAAAGACATTTTTAAGAAGAAAATTTCACATACATATATAGGGATGTCCAAAATTATAAGCACCTAATTTAAGTTATTTTATACTATTTTAAACCTTTATCAAATACATATGACAAAAAATAGTCAATGATCAAGTAATCTTGTATAAGATATTTATAAATATATTGAAAAAACCATACCAGATCGACTTATTTCAGATGCATTTATCCAGAGAATTAGTCAATCCTCAATGCCTATGATAGTAGATGTTGCAAACTTGTAATAATAGATTATCAATCAAGTGGTTTCATTTAGTAATATATTAATACCCAAAGAGTTTCATTCTTTATATAAATCCCTGCAAATTCCAAAGAAGTTTTATAAGATATTTAGATATAAATCTCAGCTCTGAGGTTTATTAATATTTTTAAAATATACCCTTTGGAAAAGTGAACTACATTATGGCTTTTTAAAATACATCAAATATGAAAAAAATATTAATTACTATAGCTACCCTATCAGCATTTGATATTGGAAATATTATTGTTATTATATCACGATGTTTGCAACTAGTAATTTTAGTTTTGTAACGTCAACTATCTGATAATATAACTAAGACAATCATTAATTACCAGTAAACCCATCTAATTTATTACTAAGATAAAAATAACCTGAATGTGAATTTAGCATGTTGAAATAAAGATATAATTGTTTTTCAAAAAATAGAAATTTTTGTGAGGATTATCTGAAAAAAATATAAATTGAAGTCTTTTAAATTACTGTGTAAAAGCAAATATGAATTTTAATTAAATCATTCAAAATGAAAAAAAAAAAGAATTTCAAAGCTGATAAAATTATAAAAAGAAATGAAACAACAAAAGACAGACACATTTCTTTTTCGGAGAATAAATTTTCATACATACTGTATGAAAATTTATTCTCCGAAATACAAATGTATTTATATTTTTTTAATATTTTTTTTAATTTCGATAAAATATTTGAAAGATAAATGCTGCTGAAAACTAATATAAAACTAATACCAGTTTGATACGCTTTCATAAAACTTCATTAAGAAATTATTCTAACAAATTACAGTGATTTACGTAGAAACTATAAACTGAATTCCTATTTCTTTCCAATTCTTAATCATCATTTTGAATTATAGTTGTTCTGTGAAAAAAAATTATTCTTCTTTCTTTAGAAATTGAATTAAATTGATTCTTTGATGTTTCTTTGAGATATTGCCATTTTAATTTGGTAGAAGTTCAATTCCAAACTCCTGCAATGATTTCTTTACATTACTACTCTAAATATTTGAAAACGTTGCATTCCAAATTTACCTTCTTTGCAATACTCTCAAGTACAAATGGAAGTAAATTGAAAACATATAAATGTTTTCAATTTATATAATGACTCCATTTACCTCGAGAAATAATTTCGAGCTAAGAATATCTCGAATTTTGACAGAAAAATATTAAACTTACGAAAAAAAAAAAACCTAAAAAACTCCAATATAAAAAATAAGAGCCAGATTTCTTGATTCAACACATTTCTTTTGTTTTATGAATTAAAATGAAATTGACGAATAATTTTTTGAGCGTTATATCAGTTACAAAAGAAAAATGAAATGATGTTTTGTTCAAAAATTTAATGTTTCAAATTATTTTCGAAACCTAAACTTTTTCTAGATATTAAATCTTTCATATGAGAATAAATTATTTAATGCAAAAAATTATACGAAGTAATAAAAGAGTTCTTGTGAGTAAACATTTAATAAATCTAGGCTACTTAACTTTTATGAAAATTAAATTTTCTCATTCCCTTTCACATCATATTATTCGTTCAAACGAAATTTCTATAAAATCAGCTTTTTTTAAACTTTTATAGGTTATATTTTCATTTTTATTTGGGACCTCCCTTTTATAAAAAAAATTAAGATGTATTTTATAAAATGCTATTACTAATTCAAAAATATAATTTTGAATAATTCTTGTGTTTCTGTTGAAGATTTTTATTTTTCTCCTTTTCTACCTTCTTCATATATTTACATCTCATTAGGGAAGGAACACATAAATTTTTTTTTATATTCTTTCTCTAATAATAAAATAAAATATATATAAAATAATTTTTGCTTATAGCTTTTCGTCCCTAGATACTATCGTAGTAATGGACAAAGATGTTAATTTTGTTTCCTTCTAGAATATTTTAATGCTTTATTTTTAGATTCTTATAAGAAAAATGCGTAATTCAATAACTCTTTTAAAGTCATTCTAGCTTATAAAAAAGGTAGTTGTTTAATGTTTTTCTAGATTATTAGAAAACCTGATTCCCTTCTGACTTAAGAATCTCATAAATATTTTTATTTTTACAGCAATGCAAAGTCTCCAGTTTAATCTTTTATAGATTATTTTACTAAAGGGAAATAATAAGTATTACTATTCCGGTTAAATAACTATTATTTATCATGCTAAATCCACGGTGCATGACATCAGTAGTTTATCATGATAGACAGTCATTTGGAGACAGTATAAATTTAATTACGAAAACGTATGTTTTATAACAGAAAATATGTATATTTGATAAACAAAGAGTTATTAAATTTATAGTGCTTATAATGCACAAAAATGAATACAAAAAGTAAATTAAACTTGTATTATGAATATAATTCTTCTGAATATTTTATGGTCTTACTCTTGCTATTTTTCTTTCTTGTTGTATTGATAGCATATTTACATTATACATTATATACCTTAAATTATTTTACACATTTATTCATTTTAAACAACATTTTTTTTAAAAAAAAACTCTTTATTAAACATCAAATATGCTCTTAGTTATTTAAAACATCTCTAGATCATAACCGGTATACTGAATTGTATGTTTACAATAGTTTAAACTTCAAAATCGCATTCCAACAAAAATTATTTCAAATAAAACTCTGATGAATATGCCAGAATATGTGGTAGTATTTCAGACTTTTAGTTAAATAATTAAAATAAAGACAAAGTGAAATAATTTTTATCTTTCAAATTTTTGCTATGTTAAATCGTTATTTGAAAATTAAACACTTTTTAATCTCTAAATGAACATATAGTTTATAACACTTAATTTTCCATTCATGCCAGTTTTGTTTAATTAAATCCAAATTATTTATTTTATTATTATTCTCTGCTTTAGCCTGTAATGTATAGACAGCATTTTAAGGCTGTTACGTTGTGCTCTTGAAAGATATTAATAGTGGTTTGAGAATTCGAAGTTAAAATAGCTGACCATTTTTCTTTATCTACTAATTATATTCCGCCAATTATTAACTATTATACAATTATCCTCCTGAAAATAATTGATGTGGTGTTCACTTCAGATGGCGTTTTGAGAAGATTTATGTAATTTTATTGTTTAATTTAGGGAATATTAATATTTTTGGCAGCCCTTAAAAATATCGGAGTATTAATATGAGTATGAAAATTAATGTATTAAAGCAAACATTAATCCAAATCAACTGATTTATTAAAATTTATGTCTTTATGATGATTAGTTTAACAATAAATATAAGAAGTATTAAATTTGTAATGCAAAGGCTCTTTACATTATACTTCAAAGCCGAATTTTAAATATTTTTTTTCATTTTTTAAATAAATTCTTTTAGTTATATACATTTTTGCTAATAAAATATTTTAAAAATTGGTTTATATGGATCTATATGATTTACATGGATTGATTTATATGGAATCTACGTTTAATAGAAGCAATATCCCAATGTTTTTAATCAACTTGGAAATATAACTGCTATCCATATTCGTATTTTTGACCAAAAATAACATCACAAAGATTTCAATAATCATATTCCAATAAGAACTATTTGTATTAAAATTTTTGTAATGTTTGGCATTATTTCAGATTCAATATTTGGTATAGTGGGACATAAAAATAATTTTTTTTTCCAAATTCGTTTCATTTTATTCAGAATTTGAGACTTAAAATCTCAAACTGAATAAATCCGTTTTAATACTATTATTAAATTTTTATGTCAAACTTGTTTAATTAAATTAACTGATAAACTTATATGGTCATTCTCTGCTTTACTTTGTTATACAAATATTGCATTTTTGTCTTATTTTAAGGATTTAATAAGATTGGCACTTAATAGAGATTCCCAGTCCTATTTTAGGCAATTAAATGAGATTGGGGATTGAAAATTTACAGTGATTTTTCACTAAAATAGTTCAATTTTATGCCCTTAGAGGCTTTTTACAATAAATTGTTCAGGTTATTCTCCTTTTCATTTGTAATTATTGGGGTTTAAATAATTTTTTGCTTCTGAACAATACGTAAAATAAATAATCTAATTGAACTTCATCTATGAATGTTGCTTAAATGATTAATGGAAACTTGGAATTGAGTCAGAATGATTGCAGCTATAGCAATGCCATCGAATCTGAAGATAAGGAATTGTAGGAGGTGTGAACTGCAGTGAAAAACGCTCATCAAGAAAAGCTACAAGTGTTAAAGCCAACTGGTTGAAAATAGTCGTGCTGAACATATAGTCGTGCTGGATACGTCCGTATGGGAACATCAAGTGTTAGCACAGTTATAGATTTTTTAATTGCCGTAGACTACTTTTAATTCCTTTCCAGCCTCAAGGATGCCTTATCAATTCAATACAATACTGCAGCGATCTGATGAAATCAGGAAAGTAGTTAAATTTAAATGGACAGGCCTTCTTATATAACAAGTTATCCATCTCCAGCCCAGGTCATCGACAGGTTTCTCGTAAAGCCCAGAAGACCTTAAAAAAATTTCTATTGGAAAATGTTGGAACAGACACCCTATAGTCCGAATTTGTTAGTCTGTGACTTCCACATCTTTAGCCATTTAAGAGAGCATTACAGGGGATAGGGAAGAAAAGGAAATTGTGCAAGACTTTCTCAAACGTCAACCATCACCAATTTTCTATAGCAAAGATATAGGCATGATAACTGAGCGATCTGATTTGTGTTATAACGTCTATGGTGATACCTTTTGATTGAAGCTGTCCTTTTTATTCATCTTGTAGACTTATCATTGAGGTAACATTTATTAAAGGACATAATTTTACAGTTGAAAGAAATCATGATATCGTTTTGAGGACCAGCAATTTAAACTGTCTTTAAGACTCAGAAAATCACTAAGCAAATTTCTATCGCGTTTGAGAATTAATTTTTTTGTAAGTTAAACCTAACATTGAAGTTGAAAGTACTTTTGTAGATATGGTGAGGATGTTATGACAAGTACTGCAATCAGAGTGGTCCTCATATTTTGCCCGTGACTTTAAATTCCGTGACCTGGCCTGAAATAAGGCATTTATTATTCAAAAACATAATGAAAATAAATCCTTCTATTATATAAAACATAATATGGGGACGCAACTATTTATAAAAGATTCGAATTATTCCTAAATATTTTCTTCCCCTCTATCACAAAAGACTTGAGTAACCCCTAACGATTTTATACCACCCTAGCTAAAAGGGGGAATATCATTCTGCTACATTATCTTTTCTGCTGGAATGGAAAAGGAAAATATTTTCCATTTATATTCTGAATTGAATTTGACTTTCCATGCGTATCAAAATATCACACATCAAACTATAAAAGAAACTAAACAAAAAAAAATTAGCATCATTTTAAAATTTTCAACAGCTTTTTAAGCATTTTATTTGTTTCTTTAAACTTTTATTATTTTTTATTTCACGTTACAGCTGCTCTGAACGATTCATCTTCTTGGCAGGATAAAACTAAACTCTATTCAATATTACTTCCTTAAACTTCATTCACTTTAAGCAAAGAAGGATAATTTGGCCGAGACATTATCTCTTGCGAAAATTGTCTCAAAATAAACAAAAGAAAGAAGTGAGGATCCTTTTTTTCTCCACTCACCGTAATAAATGATTAATTTTTACCGGTTATATTTCATGCACAAATTACCCGAGAGGAGAAATTTTGACGCTACTTCGACTAACACTCTGTAATTTCCTCTCACCTTCAAGAAGTGCTTATCTGGAAATTTCGCTTCTTTTCATTTTTTGTATCGAGTTGGACATTGTTGACATGCACTCAGAAGAGTTTTTATCATATGAATCGCGTGAGGATGTTTCAGCACATTACGCTTTCTATAAGCCTACGATGAAAAACTTCAAGCAGAGAAATTTGCGAAGGGTGGAAAATGGAATCACATTTTTTATTGATATTAATTGCTGTTTGTTATCCTAGTTTTTGATTTATAAAAGTTAATTGTAATACACGATTTAATTAAATTATTACTGAATTGTGATATCAATTATTTAATTCTATTAACTCAATTATAAAGTTAAATCAATGCAATTCATAAAGTAACTTTAAAAAAATCCTTTTACACACAAAAGAACTCTTATTATTTAAAAGCAGTTTTAATTTCAAATGCCATAAGAAGTCAAACATGAAAACAATTATATTTTTTTTCTAGAAATATATATGCTAATTTTGTATAACCATATAACTTGTGACTGTTATCTATTAGTTGGTGTCATCGATTATCACTTTTTCCTCGGAAAATATTAGAATTTTTATATTTTCTCAGCCATCACAAGATCAATAAGCAACAATCACATAAAAAATCTCGATTTATACCAGCTGCGTCTTAGATTATTATTTAGTTTAATTATATTAAAATACCATTTTAAATCTAGACTACTGCTATATTGGGACGAACATCGTAATTTTGAACCATGGTCAGATGACGAGGGTGACACCTGAACTGACAATCCTCTCTCCACGTAACATCGCAACAGTGGGGTAACTTTTGGCCTGGGTGGATTTAGCGTCTATAAGGCTCTCTGACGCAACGGTTCTTCGGTGAAATAGGGTGTCGAAACTGAAATCCTTCAGTTGAGAAACCGAAATCTTTCTACCAAACCACCGTGGCCCCTTATATTGTCCGAAATTCGCAGGTGATCAGTTTGATATTTAACGATGAGTCGCTGTAATTCGCATTCAGTGCTTAAAACTTTTCTGTGTGTTCTTTAAAACAGATTTTTCATTCCATATTGCAAAAGAAGAATAGTAGCGCCCAAATGATGTTTCTACACTCATAGAATTAACAACTGCTATTTAAGAATATCCAATAAAAGTTTTACCAAAAGAAGCCAACGGACGGATTTAATATAATTGAATAAATAAAAGAGGACACACTCACCCTGCTGTGATTTATTTGGGTATTGTATATATAACATAGATTGTATTATATAGATAATATTTTAATGTATAGGTAATATTGTATTGTACAGATAATATTGTAATGAATAGATAATACTGTATTGTATTGATAATATTATATATCAAAATAAAATTAGGTAGTTAATATTTGAATCTTAAAATTTTTCATGCCGTATTAAGTATTATAGCCATGTAATTTCAGTAAGACACATGACTCTTGAATCCAGAGTTAGTGGCTCGCCCTTCCAAGCTATATTATATTATGATTTCAGCATATCAAAATTTTATCCTCACACTTACCAGAATTGCATTTTCAGATTTTTAGAATTGCATTTTCTTATTAACATTTAACATTTTCTTAGTTATATATATTAGTCGAATTAAAAAAAAAAATCTTATTTTTAGGGAAAATCAATTCATTTTCCTCTTTTCCTTTGAATAAATTATCTGACAATAAAAATAACATTTTCTAAAATGCAAGTGTGTAAAATTACATCTTTATAAATAATTAAGCAACGAAAAGAAACAAAATAACTTTAACAAAGATTAAAATAATAGTCGAGAAACATTTAGAATCAATTTCTTAAAAATTTATGAAAAAAAGACACGGAAAAGATGAACTACAATAAAAATTATTACATAATTTAACATTTTTATGAAAGAAGGGTTGAATAAATTAAGGAATTATATAAATTTTGTTGAAATTTATACCTTTTTAAGGAAAAAAACTACAAAATTAAATTATCTTGGATAAAGAAAGGTGAAACAGAATTAAAGCGTAATTGAAAGTAAGAAAGTAGTTTATTTTACAATCATAACGAAGCAAATCTTCATGATTAAGCAATTACCAAAATATAATCTGTTCAATAATATTGACAGATCTAATGAAATCTCAGTTGGAATGGCTATCTAACTCATCTTTAAATGAGCACGAATCGAACCCATTTTGCTATTATCTATGCTAAAAAGAATTATTTTTATTCAAATGATCCTAAAGATTGTTTTCTGAGTATTTGCGTTAAGCGATATATTCAAATTTAGGCAGAGATCGTTATAGAAAATATATCTTCTGAATTGTGCCAGATAATTATAAATTGAATGCAGTTAGAATTAATTATCTCCAAGAAAATTTATCGATTAATGCCACTTTGAATATTGATGGCCGGTTAAAATATCTCATAAGGATTTGAATGACTTTAAATTGTATACCTGAGGATGATTTTCTAGCCTCTTAGCATAAATTCTAGTCACGAATGCTATAGTTATGAATGTGATTCTAACAAAATATGATTGAAGGCAGCAATTGAAACTTAAACGACCATCTAATAGTTCCTTTGCCACAGAGGAATAAGCATCGAATTTGCCGAAACAGCGAAAGCATCGAAAGTGTATTGGAAATAAAATTATGTAAATTGAGCATAGTTATTATTGGTAATAAAAATTTGAAATATATTTGGAATGAATAAGATACTTCTTTTATTAAGTTTGTTTCCTTATTAAGTCTTGCCTCAAAAGGAAATACTATATATTTATAAAAATAAAGTATTAAAAATTCACCTGTCATAACTTATTAAATGTGTATAATTATAAGTTTTAAAACATAAAAGAAGTAATATTGAAAATACTACATTAAAAATTAGAAAAAGAGAAGTTTTAATAACAACTGCTTCATTTCCATCAAATATTATTTAACTAGATTTAAATTTTTAAACGTAAAAGTTGTAATTAATTTCAATGGGTTATCTTTAATTGATTAAAAATATAAGAATAAAAAATGTATGTGCACCGTAATTATTTAACAGGTTCATAGTACTCCTAATTAAAGCAGCTGTATTATAAAACTAAATACTTCTGTCTTTTCATCAATATGGATAAAAATATGCGTATTATCCATATTCATTGTTTTATCAGCAAAGAATTTTTATCAGTATTTTAACAAAATGAATAACGATACGTTGATTTCGTCACCATTTAACCCTTTGCACTCGATGGTATCTCTTCGCCACCATTCATGACGTTGTATTTTTTTGACGGTTTATTTATTTATTTTTCAATTTTGATTATTGAAAATTTCTACAGAAATGTAAATAGGGGGATAAATTCAATTTTAAATACACACACACACACACACATTTAGAGCAATAAACAAGTCTTTGAATATGAAATACTTATGCATCGGATTATTCTTCTCAGTGCAAAGTGTTAATATTTCGCAGCACAATTACTGCATTGACCTTATGATTATAAATCATAGGTGGATATCAAGAACAAAATGTGAAAAATGTTATATTCTTCTCAATCTTACGGGCATTGTAAGAAGAAAACGTTTTAATCTCAATGGAATTGAGTGCGAGTAATCTGCCTCGAATCTAAAACTCAGCAACTGTTTAACTGAAGTTCTATAATAAAGGTCTAAACACAAAGTTCATAAAAAAAGTTGTTCACATGAGTAACATTCTGTTAATCTTTTCCTGATTATCTGACCTTCAATTTTTGAGTAGTTGACCTTTAAGCATGAAAATATCAATATTATCGACTAAAAAAGTTGCAGTATTCCGACGAAGAGAGAATTCTAACAGTAAAATTGTCTCGGGAATCAGGAAACCTTGATCGATTGCCTCTCGCTTTTTTCTCTTAACTTTGACTGTATATTCGTCTCTGCCAAATTAAAGGTTTTTTTCTTATATCAATACTTTGAATCTTTCTGTCAAGATCATGTATAAAAGAAAATTGGAAAGTGTGAAATGTTTTTCAGAGAGGTTCAACCGGAAAAAAAAAATCAGATCTTTAAGTAGCGTAGAAGCATTTTTCTTTCGTAGGAGAAAATTCGGTGTTGCTAAAAAGGAACGTTTTTGTGATTATTTTCAGCTGCTTCAACAGATATCAATGACTACAGAGGAGAGAATTCTATTTCAAACAAATATGTTTGCCTTACAAGCACAAAAAACTTAATATTTAGAATGGCAAGTTTAAATATTAACATCAATATTTAAACTAAAAAAAGTGTATGCATTACAAGTATTCGAAATTAATAGTTTATTTTGTGAGAATATCCATGATTTGTAGAAAATGGATGGAGTAGAGGATTGCTCTGCGTGTATCATCAATGTTTTATAATTAGATGGCGCAGGCAGATTGATAGTTATTTTGAAATACATTTGATAACAATATAAAACGATCGCAAACCAGTGTAAAAATATGATTTTCGGAATTACTTAATGGATCCTTTTGTCTGGATTTCTAAGAATGACTGTTTAACAACAATGATATAGTTATTTGACCGATAGGACAACGCGTATGTCTACAATGTAATAATATTTGCAGCTAAAGAGAAATGAATTACATAATAACCATAATTTTAGTTCAATTTTCCAATAGGGAAAGCTTTTTTATTGGCACATTACCTAAAAGAAAGAAATCAAAACATATTTCTCTTTGGTTAAAGATTTGGGCTGTATTATCGTAATACATGTTCAATTTGCGGATCGTCTCTCACAATGAATTTATGGAAATGAAAGATTGAGTTTTATATAGTAGCACGCATTTTTATTTATGAAATTTTAAAACATGTATAATAATTCTGTATTTTATCAATTCCAAAATTGCATGTGACCTCATATATTAATTCTTTTAAATAAATCCAAATAGAAAATTTAATTGAAGATATAGGTATTTTAAATATGCAAAATTTTATAAGATGCGTTGCCTTTTATCGAAGAAATTGAACAATTCTTTTTTTGTAATTTATTTTCTCATATTTTAAATATTGATGGTCTCATAAAAAAATGTGACAAATAGTTTTCTTTCTATGGTCTTTTGAACACTCAATTCTATTTCCTTACTCGCATATTTTCCATATATTCGCAAAAATTTTCCATCTATATTTAGCTGAAAAGGATTTAATTCCATCCATAGAAATGTTCGTTCCTTTTATAAGTGTTTCGGTATTTGTCGTGAAACGTTTTGGAAGTCATTAGCATTTTACTCAAATCTATTTCCGAGAATTTTAGCTGGAAACAATTCAAGTTCCCACATTTTGCAATCAAATAATATCTTAAAACAACGTGTAGAATATTCTTTCTATTTCCATACTCATGAACACTTTCTAAGCATCTATCGAATGAAGGATTTGCAATGTGAAAACAAGATTATCCGAAAATGGGAATTTTGCAAACAGCAATTCTTGTTAACTATAACCAGATGTAAGTTATTAAAGTCCATTTTTGACTTCATCCCTTAAAGAATTTTTATTCAAATCCACATTTTAAATACTTAAGATGTTATGATGAGTTCTGATGAAATATAGTTCGCTCAATTCTTAGGAAATTTTATAAACAATGTTTACGAAATATTTCATTACAAATAATAAAAAATTATTCTAGAAGAAATAATCATTTATTTCTGACTGCTCTATATTTTACTAAATTATAAATAGAAGTTGTAAAAAACTCAAAGCAGAATCTATTTTTAAAAGTGCGCAAATTACCGAATTAAAATTTTTAATTTTGAATATATTATTATAATTTCATAGGTATTAATTATGTTTGGAGTTGTTAAATGTATACATGTACGAATACCATATCGACACATGACTTTTTTAATAAAGGAAAACGTATACTTTAATCAGTGAAACTTTTGGTCAGCTATAATGAAATAAATCCCCCATTCTATCATAATGTCACCTTGTTGTGCAAACTCTAAATGATGTATTTGATCTTAAAATTGAATCTATATTTCAAAAAATCTTCAACTTTGTATCAAAGATAGTAGAAATTTGGAATTTCTGTTGCATTAAATATAGCATATAACAATAATTTTTAACCAAATTATATCGGCTCAGAAATTTTTGTAATAGAATTGGAGCATCGAAATCGGCACAAAATAGTCATCATTTTTTTTAAAAAATTTATAGCCAATCAACCCGTTGTCACCTAACCAAGCATTATAAATTGGTCCGTTTTCATTACGAATAACAAAAACGACAACTATTAAATGCATTTATTTTCTGTGGGTGTGGTGTCTTAGTGTTACATTATCGATTACGACCAGATTTCACCTAAGAATCATAGTGTCGTTTTTTCTGGTTCAAGTTAAATTCGCCTGGGCCAAACGCCCTCCCTGTAGTAGGGAATAAAGAGAGGCTGTCAGTTCAGGTGTACTTCTTGTCATCTAACCTCGGTTCAAATTATGAAATCCATCTTAAATTAGTCCTAGTGCTGCAGTATGTTAGTAAAAAAAGATTAAAACTCAAATACATTTATAACTTTTCACATTAAGCAAGCGTCATCATTATTACTAGGGGTATCCATTTACCAAGTTCTTATCGGCAATTATAAAAAAAGGAACCTGTTATTAGAGAAAATATTTTTATTGCATACATTTCTTAAAGCATTTCTCAACATAGTTTTATTTAAAGCACAATTATTAGAAAAAATGCATTTATTGTATCATGAATTATAAGGCTTAAACTATTTCTAATTAATCAAAAAAAAGTCAACCAAATTTTTGAAGCATTTATCATAGTGAAACAGATGTTTAGTATATTGCCTAACAAGGTCCACTACATAGGAGAGGGAGGAGGGCATAATAACGTAATTGAAGATGGGAAGCTTTAGGTATGGTGGTTTTTTCTCACCACACTTGCAGGTATACAAAAGGGTGAGGGTGGCTACCTTCCATCGATGACGAGATGTACTTAGAGAAAGGTTGCGCCATGTCCGTTAATGGCCTTTAGGACTGGATCATAGTTATCAGCATTGTTGCTGTCGCGTTTCCATGTGTTTTCAGGACGGTTGAATAGTCAGTCTTTGATGATGAACTCTCCCAGGATGATATTGATGATAAAAAAGTGAGCTGTACAGCCTATAAAAATGTATCGTCAGTGTCGCGATATTGAATTTTCCGCTCACTTTACTCATCTTCAACATCCGTAAACAATCAGAGACGGTCACCCAATTCGTTCTTCATCATGAGGGTTTTACATTCTTCATTAAATCTTTGCATCTACCACCGAATTATTCATATTCTATTCATAATGTTCACAAACTTTTTTGCGAATTTTAATTGGTAAAAGGTTCCAACAATGATAGAATGCAACCTGCATGCAGTGGCATATTCAATTCTTAAAAAACATCGTAAAAGCTCAACTTTCTTAATGATCTTAAAGTTATTTAGTAGATGAATACGTTCGAATTAAACAATTCAGAGCTTACAATGCTAGAAGAAAGCAAAACTAAGTTTCTCGATACCACTTAGAATATAATTTCTGGGGAAAGCCGTTGTTCATCTACAAGATTCTCACCCTCATATTTGAGATGCTCCCAGAAAATATCTGCTAAGGAATACTTAAGTTACACATGTTCAGATCCTCATTTTTACTTCTGTGCATAAATGAAGTAATTTTTTATAATTGCATAAAACTCAATAGGAAAATACGATTCGATGTTTAAATAATTATCATACTTAAAATGCGTAATTTATAATTACATAAAACAATATTTAATGCACTATTCGAATGCAGATAGTAAGAAGTGTCTCAGAAAGTTATGAAACATAAAGCTTATTAAAAATACTCAATGACCATTTAATGACCAAGTTTTGCCAATATAGCTGAACAAAGCAAAATTTTCTCCCGCAGTCTTTCAATAAATAAATATTATGCCCAGTCTGATTCCTACAATCCCTTTTTCAAAAATCATGTTTTCTAGAAACAGGAAGCAAGTAAATATAACCCACTATAACCGTAGTTCCCTCAAAGATTAAGTTCTCTCCCTTTTCCTGATTTATTTTTCCGAATTATCTAATCGGAGCGAAATTCGACCGATCGCCAGAAATTTTCATTTCCCGTTTATGGCTCCATTTTATCGTCGCTCCACCAGTTTGGGCGAAAACTTTTTGATGTCCGGAGCATTTTGCGCCGGGAGTTTGCCGGGAATTTCAATTAGAAACCATTCAGGTTGCTGAATTCGTGCGACATTTCAAAACAGCATGTAGAATTTAATTAAATCGATTACTCCTTCCACCCCAATAAAGACTTTCTGAATGTGATTTCCAAATGTCATTACAGGAACATCCCAGGAATTGGTAAAGGAAGATTGGAAAAATTCCACTTAAATCTTCGTAACTAGATGTAATTGGTAAGAGTCTATTTTTGTCCTTGGTTGATAAAAAGATAAGCCCATTTACATTTATATTTTGCAGATTTCTTTAAGAATTTTTTTAAAAAGAAAGTATGATTAATCTGATTATAAAAAGAAGCATAATATTTGTATTTGATATAAAATGTCAAAACGAAATATTATAGTGAAAAAAAATGTAATATTATTTTCTTTTGTTGGAAATAATAAAAGGTCAAAGCGAAATAATATAGAGCAAAAATATAATATTATATTCTTTTGTAGGAAGAGGTTACTCTAATAAATTAATTTTAGTTTTAAATAAAAGATATGAAGAATTGAAAAATTATATTTGTTAAACAAATATAATTTTTCAATTTCAATAATAAAATTATATTTGTCCTTGGTTGATAAAAAAGATAAGCCCATTTACATTTATATTTTGCAGATTTCTTTAAGAATTTTTTTTAAAGAAAGTATGATTAATCTGATTATAAAAAGAATCTTAATATTTGTATTTGATAAAAAATGTCAAAACGAAATATTACAGGGGAAAAATGTAATATTATTTTCTTTTGTTGGAAATAATGAAAGGTAAAAGCGAAATAATATAGAGAAAAAATATTATATTATATTCTTCTGTAGGAAGAGGTTACTCTAATAAATGAATTTCAGTTTTAAATAAAAGATATGAAGAATGGAAAAAAATTATATTTGTTAAACAACTTTATTACCATTATTTATGCTGCTTTAAAATGAACATCTTTAAGTAAATTACCTAATAAAAGCTAAATTATATATGCTGCATAAATTATGAATGGCAACGAGTGAAACAACATGGTCAGAATTATCTTAAATTCTAGAATTGTTTTTATAGATTTATCACACTATTTTGATTTTTTTGGAGAAAACAACAGAACAGATAAGGTAATGCCTAAAAATCTTCATAATGATTCAAACAAAAAATTTAAGAAACGTATTAAGTTATTCCAATTATTGGTAAGTTAACTAAAAAGGGCATTGTACTCATAGCAATAAATTAAATTTCAACTCCAATGTTTTATGCAAATGTAGACTTAATTTTACATAATATTAATTGAAAAAAATATAACCAATATTAAAGATTCTATAAGTACTTTCTTATAAAAATTAAAAAAGAAATACAAATGTTCTGACATCAGCTAAATGTGTACTAAAATACCTTAATGTGATTTGAATTTATAATAAATGAATTTTAAATAAAATGATATATTCCATTTAGATATCTTCCTTTAATATTTTGGATCCAAATTTGATAAATATTTCAGCTTAATATCTATTGACTAAATTTTATTTATCCAGTTTATCAAGGTTTTTAATAATTATTTGTACATAAATATAAAAAAATCAAACATACATTTAATATTACAAGATATTTGATAAAATTTTATAATCTTAGCAATGAAACAATAAACCAAATTTTATTTGAAGCTGTTACTGCTCTATCTTACTCTGAAGTCATACCTGCGCTATATTTTTATGTTCTGTGATTGGTCATCTATCTTATATAAATATTTTTCTTAGATATTTATTTAAACAAATTCTTAGATTTAGGTAGGTAAAAAATGTGTCTATCAATTAAAATTATTGCCCTAAAGTTTTAAAGACTTCAGTACTTCCACTACAGTCTTTATTAAGAAGAGAGTAATCTTATAATCAAACTAAAACTTCGAACATTCCTAGTCTAAAAACACATAGATATAACATTAAATACAGCATATATCGAGAAGATGTAATTGAATATACCGGGTGTCCAAAAAGTTCCCGTACTGATGATTTGTGAATTTATTTTACAAAAACAACAGGTTTAAAAAGAATTATTTTTATGACAATCATAAAAAGCTTTTTTAAAGTAACTAAGGAAAAAATACTGAACTTACATTTGTAATAAATGTTCAAAATGTTCACTCCTTTCTTGGAGACAAAGCTGGACTTTTTTGAACATGTTTTTCGAAACGCGTTTTAACATGCTAGGAATGATTTCTTGTACCACTTGGGTAATTGCGATTTTCAAATCATCTATTGTTTGAGGATCACCTTCATAAACTTTGTCCTTATCCCCACAGAAAAAAGTCAGGGATGGTCAGATCAGGGGATTGAGTTGGCCAAAGATTTTTTGAGATAAGTCGATCACCGAAAAAAGCTTCAAGAATGCCCATGGTTTCATTACTCGTATAGCAAAATTTAATATACTTGAAAAAAAATCATGGACAGTGATTTTTTAAATTTGGAGTACGGGAACTTTTTGGACACCCTGTAGTTTGTAATAATTTTAATTATAAAATTAATTGATTAATTAAATTGTTTAAACTACTTATAAGTTTCTTTTCAAACATAAGTAATGATGAAAAACATAATTTTCATTTCAAACTTAAGTAATGGGGAAACTTTAAACCACAATGAATCATATTTGAATAATTATTCTGCTATAAAAATGAGAGAAAATTTTCAGAGTAGAGAAAATGATTCTTGAAGATTTAAAAAAAAAGAAAAGAAAAGAAAACCTTGAAAATTTAATTTCTCATTATTTTTCGTGATTTATTTCTGCGAAGAATCATCAGACGATCAGAAAGTTTCATTTTTAAATAAGGCTCTATTTTGTCTATGCTCTACCAATTTCCTTGATAACATTTTAATGGTTGTTACATCTTACTCTAATGAACAAATCTTATTTTGAGGCAATAATTCCATTTGTAAATGTTCTATGACTTTTGTTTTATCCGACATTTTAAAGAAGCTTGTATAATATTATTCAGTTGATTGTTTCCGTTATCTTCTTCTATTCCATTAAATTCTCTAAATTATTCAAATTCTCAAGTGATTAATAAAGTGAGATTAGGGTAATTGCATTAGGAACCTTTTCAAACTTACCACCGATTGGCAATTTTAAATAGAAGGATATTATTTTAAACTTAACTTGTAAAGTAATGGAATATTATGAATTTCTCTTAATAATTTAGTAAGCCTTTAAATTCAGACTGCTAATATGGTTCACTAAATTCTGAGAACCATATAGTAATTCTTAAATCCGTAAAATATTCAATTATCAAAAGTTGCATTATCAATAAAAGCAATTTTCTTTGGTACGAACAAGCCTATAACAGTTAATTATATTTTATGGTACTTAATTTCCAATTGCTTTGTATTCTAAAATTATTCTTATAATATTCAGGCTTAGAATTTTGCAAAATAATTTGATTTTTTTATTGAATAAATTGCAATTTACGCTACATGAATCAGGCTTTGTACTAATTTATTCAAACTAAATTTTAAACATGTAATAAAATTAGTTTTGTGATAAAAAGGCAAAACTAACTGTCTTGAATTATTCTTTATAAAATATAGATTAATGTTGTGAATTTTTCATAATCAAAAATGAATAAGTTTGATTGCCATTTTATTTTAATGTCTTTATTTTTTGCCAACAAACAAAACACTTTCTTTAATAAACTGTTAAATAGTCACTAATTTAAATTACTCTTCCTAAAATAGAAGTTTGAAATTCCAGCCAAGGCAAAAATTCATTTTAATTAAACCTGAATGTTAAGTGTTCCTCATGGTAGCATCCATAAGATAATAAGTTTGTAAGATTTTACTCCAAAGTTTATTGAAATACTTTTTGAAGAATGTTAATTTCTGGAATAAAAAGTCATTTACGCCATTTTAATTTGTCCCCATAGAAATAAAAATTAATTCTGAAACAAGAATGAATGTTTCATCACATGTTCCCAATTCTTGAAGAATATATTCCCTAAAAGAACTTACGATTAAATTTCTTTTAGTTTTCTGACATGCCAACGCACTTTCGTTTTGTCGACATTTAATTACAATGATTAATATAAAAACTAAACATTATCAAAACTTCATTTGGTAAAAGCTCTTTTGTTCTAGCTCTAAAATTAAAAACTAGATTTTTTTGTTTGCATTTCCTGGTATTATATTACTGACATAAAATTATAAAAGTTGCATTTCTCCATAAGTTTTTGACTCTGAAAATGGAAATCGATAAACTATCCATTCGTTTGCTAATTTTCTTGTCGTTATTTTAAAAGTGCAATTCAAAACTTGCAACTATTGTCCTGTCACTGTCCGAAGTGTAACATGAAGATAAATTTAGAAAGCACAGAAATCTTGCTTGTAGTTTTTCAAAGTAGAAAGCGCTTTTTTTTATCTAATATTTTATCTATTTTATCTATTTATATCGTAGTTATCTAGAAAAATTCTACTTAGAGATTTAATCATCACGTTTCAGAACACCGTGAGTATGAAAAATTATTAACAAAAATATATAATTTTTTTATGAAGGATGTAATTAGAAAAAATGCACAACAGATTAAAAAGATTAAATAATATAATTACTTAGTGTAAGATATATACCTCTTTTAATTATGGGTGAAGTAATTACATGCAAATTTGTTTTATGAATGTTTATGTGTTCATGATATTTTTAAAACCTAATAACTATGACGAAATATGTTTGTTATTAAACTTGAAACTAAATAAATAAAACAAACTAAATAACTAAATAAATAATAAAATTTGAAATCAAATAAATAAAAAAAATTCTATCAAATGAAACTTTTACAATTCCTACTATTAATTCAACTTTTCTCCATATAAATCCAGTTAAAATTTCCAATTCGCAATGAAATACTTTTTATTCATCCGCTCATGTTCAAATACATTTTTTAAACTTCTAGCGGATGACTCTTGATGTTTATGCAGTTTTTTCAAATATTAATTCATTAATTATTCAATCCCTACTACTATTATTCTATCCCTATTATTACCCTCTCATGAATTATTGAAAAAAATCCCTCTTATTAATTAATGAATTAACATGAAAATTCCTCCACTAGAAGTTTTAAAAAATGTATTTGAACTTGAGCGGATGAATAAAAAGTATTTTATTATGAATTGGAAATTTTAACTATATATATATATATATATATATAT
>JAOUZG010016999.1:3222565-3237029 GCA_026289955.1 Argiope argentata | reverse complement strand
ATAGATAGATAGATAGATAGATAGATAGATAGATAGATAATTTAAATTATTGTAGATTTATTTATTATGTACATGCTTTGTCTCAAAAATGTAAGTATGTATTCTTTTTCTGAATTTCAAAATGTTATGTTTCAAATATTTATGTCACATGTTTCTAAAAGTTAAAACTAATATATAAATATTATTTACTTAGTTAAACGAATAAAAGGAAAACTTATGAACTAAACCTATGGGCCAAAAACAACGTGATTAATTTCTATATATACTGTATTAAGCCATAAATGAAATTGAGAATAAACAACAAATCAATCAATAAATAAAATTTCACTTTCCACTGATTAATGACTTAGCTGCCAATCAGAAGACCTGCTATTTCGAAAATTATATAAATTCATTTTTGTAGGTTTCGAAAAATTTGAAATTGCATAATGTCAATTGAAAAAATAATAAAGTTTTCGATGATAATATATGATAAAAGGTTATTCAAAATTCACTATACAAATTTGGAGAGGAAGTATAGAATATAGATAAGAATAGTATTCACGTAGGAAATTTGAGAAATCCATTTATTTAGGCATAAATGCAGGGTGTATCAATTCAACTGAAACGATGTTCAGTTTCTGCTTATACACTAGCGAAGATATCTTCGCGAAATTCTTAACAGTGGCATATTTATTTAAAACAATCAATTCTTTTAATAGGAATGCGTAATGGACCAGTCAACTGACTACCTCAATATCCAGATTTATTGAACATAGATTACTTATAATGGCGACATGTGAAGAGTCTTGCTTATGAGATCCCAAGTGAGTCAGTTGATTATCTCGATATTTGAAAATCAGCAACCCTTATAAGTGTGCGTGAAATGCCTTGTATATTTGACATTGTGCATTGTGCAACGATGTTGTCAAGAATATGTCGAGGATGGTGGATGCAATTTACATGAGTTCTTGTAAACATAGCATTCTGTAAACGACGCGGTAATTAAAATGATTGTGTTTCTTTTATGGAAGCGGTTGCCTTTTGATAAGGTATCTATTTCAAAAGTAGAAGGTTTTAAGTTTCGACTCGCAAATTCATCGAAGAACCGCCATTTATATGGGTCGGCAATCCATCCGGACCAAACTTCCTCCAGCTGATATGGTGTGAAAGTTTGGAGAAGGATTGCCGATTCAGGTGCCGTCTTTATCATTTCATCACGGTTCAAAACTATGAGGTCCATTCCAAAGTAGACCAAATGCTGTTTAGAGACCGGGAGGCTAATATAACTAAGAGAAATGTGCCTTTCCTTTAACTGCGCCAATTTTCCGTACAATAAATTATGCTTCAAATAAATACATCACTGTTGAAAATTTCCAAAGGATATTTTTTGAAGTATAGAAGAGAGAAATAAGGCATTTAGTTTCATCTGAATTGAGGCATCCTTATTTATTTTCAAAGAGATGTTTTGGGACCTAGGAGAAAATTTTTCTTATAGTTCTTTCAAATTACTATGTATTTGGAATCACCTTGCTATGGATTTTTTTCTATGAATTTAGAATCATCCTACATTCATTATTTTTTAATTTTATATAAAATATGCAATAAAAATAAAAATTAAGCCATTTAATAAGCACTTCTTTTCAAAGAAGTGCTTTGCTGAATGCTGCAACCAAAATCTACATGTAATTTCCACTATCAACGTTTCATATTCAGAATTGCCACTTTCCTATTTAAATTTTGTACTTACTTATTACACCATCCATATTTATAGCCAAATTTGAAGTCATTCCAATGAGTTGCTAAACTGCCAATTATGGCAATCCTACAATGGTGTAGTCCGTTGATCTTTATCGCCAAAGAGCTACTAAACCGTTGGCGACGACAGTATAATACTTAAGTACGTTAAATTTTGATAATTTTCTTGCAATGTAATATAATTCCTTTGACTATAATAGCAATGTAATGATTGAGAATCAAGTGTTATTTTAATTTAAACAACAAATTAGAAATAATATTAAAAATATAAGGGAAAAAATTATGATTTAAGGGAGTTAAAATAATGAAATAAGTCATTAAACGAGATTAAATAAATAATTGATTATACTTATTTCGCATTTAATTAGCAAACAATTCCTTTAAATGTAACAATAATTATCTGCGAGTTTCACGATGCAATATATAAAGTCGGAAATATTATTATTATGTTCAATTGCTTTTAGAACACTAGGTAGTATTATACCCGTACGAATAATTTAGTTATTCGATCAAAGTTCTATAACAAATATAAAAAATATTTTTTTGAAATTTTTATTGAATTTGAACCTTATCAAATGCAATTTTAAAATATAAAAGCTAAATTGCCTCTGTCGCCATTGAATGTTTTACAATCTGCATGTGGATTTCGCAGTTGTATAAAGATTGAATACACTCAATTAATCAATTAAGTGTGCATTTAAAAAAATGTTTCTGCCTGGATAAATTGTATGTATTTACAAAATTCTGTGTAACAGCATAATTATATTCAAATAATTTTTTTGTTTTCAAAATATTTGAAATTTGTGAAAAAGAATTTGATAATAAAATGGTCAATAAATTTCTTTTAATAAGAAAACTAAAGGCAGAGTAGGAAGAGATCGTAACTATAACTTCGAAATTGATTATTTATGTATATTTCCTTACAAAATTAAAAAAAAAACTAAAAGTATAATGCTTTAAAAATGATTTTATTCCTTTCAAATAATAGACGAATTTTAAATCTGTTTATTTGTTATAAAAACATGGTATATAGAAATCATATTTTCTACTACACGCAATATTGGCGGATTTATATAGAATGATATTAAACTTTCTGGTGCGCCAAGAATATTTTGGTTTATTAATTGGCGTGTGGATTTGTGTATATTTTGGTACTTGGAGTGGTGTGTGTTTTATTGTTTGCTGTGGTATATTTAAAATTATAAAAATATATATCCTCAAATGGCGATTGTGGCAATTAATAAGGTTAGCATATATTTCTAGATGCTTCGCGTGATGTCAATAAAAATTCCAAATTTAACATGCATATAAATATGCTTATCAATATAAGAATCATTCTTGTATTTCAGTTATTTGCATTTGAATTTTACCGCAATTCGATTCTTGTTGAGATTTGAGAAGGAATTAATAGCCGATTCCAAAAACAATTTGCCTTTTTATACAAGCCTGCCCATATCCATTATATAACAACTATAAATTAAAATGCACTTTTTTTATTGCTATATATTTGTATAGACTATTAAACTATTTATACTTGATAATTTACAAAACAGCTATTAATCAATCCGTTATTAAAATCATGTTTGGGATTATTGAGTTCTATCAATGGCTCAACATTTTTAGATAGCTATCGTGTTGCTTCAAAACGATACATTAATATAATTAACTGAAACTATAAATATTTAGAGTTTAGAAATCATGGTATTAGTTTCCGAGATCAAAAAAGTTTGTCGTGCACTCGAACATGCTGAGCATCAAAATAGAATGCCTGAAAAAAAACACCGGCTGGTCTATGATAAGATGTTTTGCGTAGCAGAGAACCAGCTCCGTAATAAAACCTTATGATTATAAATCTGAATTACTAATCTATTTCATCAATCCTTATCTCTCCTCCAACAACAATTTGAATGAAAACCTTTTCAGGTTATTGAAAAATTCGGTTCTCAAAAGCTTTTCTCTAGTATTTTATGTGTCTGTATGCAGAATAGTTTTTATTCCTGATAATCAATGAATAGTTAGAGACATTTTGTTCTAAAGAAATTAATCTGCATTTGAAGCTCGAATTTAAGAAACAAAGAAAATTCAGCTAAAACGGAAACAAAAAATAAAAATATATCGTTGTTTCTGTTTAAGAGTAATGCACAATAGTGGGCAAGGAGCATGATTGTGTCATTATTTACATCAACCATTGGGACAACTATCTAATTAAGCGTCGGAAGAGTAAAAAAAAATATCGACAAACTTTTTTGATTCTCTAATTTACAGCGTAATTAAACTATCCTGCTCTTTAAATCTTTGATGACTTCCTATCGTGCTTCCTTCAGCTTTCGTATTTAAGACCTAGATAAAACTCCCTTAAATTAGTTCTAAATAGAACATGTTTTTTTACTCATCATCTTATGCGTCTTTAATTTATCTTAAAGTATTGCTTCTGCATCGAAGTTGAAAGGCAAGATAAAAAAAAGATTGGTTAAATTTTGGAATTAAGATTTGTAAGCTCGTAATGTAACTCATCGAAATATAATTTCGAAACAGAATCAGTGATTTAGATTCTCAACAATCAGAAGAAAACAAAGATAGTGCTTTAAAAAACACGTCTTATAACTTTAAAATTAATAAAAATGATTATAAGTTTTGAAACACCTATGAGACAGAATAACGGATCTACGGAATGTTACACTGAAAGAGTTAGCATACATTTAATTTGCTAATTTTTATGATATATTCAACGGTTGTTTTCACATGGAAAACGATAAACTCAATTTTTATTTCGTTTCGATTTTATAAATTTTATCTTTTCTCATTAATTTTATAAATTTTATCGTTCCGTATCAATTTTATTGTTTATTCTTAGTATCAAAAATAAATATCGGCTGATAAGAATGATATTTCTTAACTATTATTGTTGACAAAAAATTAAAGATGTCAATATGGCATGTCCTAATTAATTAAAATATACAAATGATTATGGAACAACTGATCGACAAAAGTTGCTGAGTATAAACTAAATGATAAAAAAGAAATTTAAAATTCAATTTGTTGTTGTTACTTATGGCACTTGCCATTCACAAGCGCTCCGCTGATACAGCAAAAGATTTAAGCCGAAGGGAGCGTCCCTTGTTTTTGAAGTAGTGCCAAAGAGGGCCAAGAGTACGACTTATCTACATACTCACCACATTTGCTTCCAAAACTTTCTTCCTTTTTACAGGAAGCACGGCCACACATCTCACAGATAACACAAATAACAACAACCATGTCCTAACCAAGACTCGAACCCGGGACTCCCAAAACTCGAGGCGCTACCTCTGCGCTACCCAAAAAGACGCGCTACCTCTAAACCAGAAATCCGGCATTGTAATTTTTTTTTAGGTTTGATCTCTAAAGAGTAAAACTATGTTTATCAGTCAAAACTAGAAACTTTTAAAAGACATATATTTTGAAAATAATTTTAAACCAAAAGACAAAAAAGGTAGAAAAAATGTCACAAGCATTCATCCTCCATTTTTTATTTAAAATTCATGCAGAAATTTAAGCAACAATATGTTCCCATGTAATCGCAAACAGTCTTTTTATTTAAAATCTCATAATCGGTTTCTGAAATCAATCAATATAAGCTACTTTAAAGCTTTAGCATGATCACATGAAAAAATGCCGGTTTTTGCGCAGAAATGTTACCTGCCTTTAATATATATTGTATTCGACTAGGGACAGATGAATATAAATATTGAGAACGTTTAGAGAAAATGAAGTGGGACTTATAAATTTTCTTTGGCATTTAAAAATAATTGAAAACTTACGAGATATTTTCCTATCTTCTTAAGAATTCTAAATAGAACTTTTAAATATTTAAAATAAATTATTATTATTATTTTAATTTTATGATTTCTTCCCCTAATCCTTAAGGAATTCTATATCTTTAACACAATAATTTGAAAGTTTCTCGACTTTAACAGATAAATAATAGATTAATTCAAAACCTACTATTGTGTTATCAGATAATAGTTTCAGCTTTAAAAAATCTATTTGTTCTGATTAAAAAAACAAACTAACTGAGCATTTCAGAGACATTACAAGAGTCTAAATCAAAAGAATATTTGAAAGTCACGGGCCAAATTACAAATATTAAACATTTTATATACGAAGAAAAATATTATACAATGAAGAATTTTTTTTCAAAATCGTCAAAGTTTGCTACACATTTTTAAAATAAATAATTCTTATAACATCATTTCAATCAAAAATTACAGTCAATTCCCCATGTTCACTGAATATATATACTAAAATAATTCTTTTTAAGAACTCGATTATCAATGATTATGCATCAAGTAAAGTTTTCTGAATGATTTCATCAAGAATTAAAAGGAATCAGAAAGTTTATGAACTTAAAAATATATTCAATAAAAGAATGCTAAAAAATAATGAAAATTTAAATTATTTAAAGGAAATCAAATTGACACAAAAAATTAACAGAAGAATTATTATAATAAGACCGTTTTCTTTCTCGATAATATTTTTACACCGCTTCATTTGATCTATTAATGAAGATGAATGTAATCTTTTAAACGAGATGTTATTTCGAAGTTAATTTTTCAATACCAGGGGACATTTTCTTTAAAAATATTCTTTTTAGATTTCAAAGGAGAAAAAATAATATTTTTGACAGTATACTTTATTATGATCAGAATTAAGGATATTTATTGCAATTTATTAATAATTTCTTCATGTCTGTAAAGAAACTAATTAGCGTGCCCATTGTTTCAAAAAACTTAGCAAATAACACACACAATATAAAAGAAAGTTAAATTGTTTTCAAGCAAAATATAAAGAAAATATTTAACTTAGGCAATATTTTTCTCCTGAGTGATAATAAATTGATTTAATATTTTTCAAAGTTTAAGTCTTATTTAATTACATTTGTGTGAACGCTCAAAAAACATATAAATCACTTTAGATAATTACCAATGCTCTCTACTCATAAATAAAATAAAGTAGGTTTTTTTTCCCTCGTAAAAACTAAATTTATGAGTCATTTTCTAGCAATTACGTTTGAATTTTTAAATAAAAATTTAAGCATTAAAGTCATTGCTGGCGCAACTAATATTTTTTGTTAGATAATAAATTTTTACAAGAATAAAATGATTACTTTACAAGTTCGAATAGTCTTTATTAACTTCTTATGTATTCGATTAAACTTTTTTTCAACATTATTTGAATTGTTATATTTTTTAAATGTATTTCAATGTAGAAATTTTAGAAGCAGACATAAATATCATGACATTAAATCGCTGAGATAATCATTTTTTATTATAATGAATAAAAAGGCGAATACTTTCAAAATTGCTCTTTTTTTAGTTTCTGGAGTAAAGGCCGATATTCAAGGAATAAAAATATAAAATATCTGAGGAGTAGAAAAATAATATCTTTAAAGTTAACTATACGGCTTTTCCAAATGTGTCGGATTATTTCTTTTTCGCCTTAATGATCATTGTTTTCTTTTTCGATTTTCCTTATCATTATTTTTATTAATGGATTATATCTTAAGCAATGATCTTCAAAAAATAAGACAATTATCTGTTATTTGTTTAAAAATTGTCATTTTTCTAATTTTTTGCACATTTAACATGAAGAAGAACTTTCTGTTGAAATAATTAAATTTAAAAGGACTTATTTTACTTTTAATCTTACTTCCGATATAAATGTAATTTGTTAAATAAATTTTGCTATTTTTTACTATATATTGACACTTTTATTTAAAGTTAATACATGATATCTCTAAATTAGAATTTATTAATGATCGTTTAAAATTAAATAAAAAAGAACATTTGAAAATGGAACCTATTGGACTGGAGAATTATTCGAAAAGTCAAAATTACTATTTATTGATATTTACTTATAATTAATTCATTAAAGTTATCTACATTACCATTTTATGCTATTTTTTATATAATATAATATAAAAAAGGCAACATATTATAGTTAATTCATAGATATTATATTATATTTATTTATATTTTTAGTTCATTTGAAATACATTTTATTTTATTTAAATTTAAGTGTGTAAGCATATTATTAAAATTTACTTCTTTAAAATTTATAAAAATTTGGCATTTAAATCCATAAATCATTATCATTTTTAAGTAATAAGGACATTCTCATGTTGTTATAAAATAAAAAGGAACAAATAATTAAATAAAAATTTCAATTTGATTCAAATTCATATTTATATTAATCTATAAATATATGTATTGAGTTCTTTTTATGTAATCAGTTGGAATAACGTACAAAGAAATCGAATTTTATAAACATAACTTCCTAAAACTACATAGCATAAGTCAAATGAAAAATAAATGACTTACCGCTGTCAAAATCATAAGCATCATTGCTCCAAACACAGGATAATAAAAATAATCCAATGATATAAACCATTTTTTTGTCAAATACAATATATACCAGTCTGATAAAACTATCAAAAGTTTTCTGAAGAAGAGAAAAAATTATTTCTCTTTGCCAAAACACATTTTTCTCTCTGGTTCTGAGAAATCTGTCTTTTTGTCTAACAGAGCAATCAAATGATATTACGCTCTTTCACTTCACTTCGAATTCCGCAAATCGTCTGGCGAAAGAGAAAAAGGAAGAGCGAAACTTTCGGAAAAGTTGGAAACCCGGAACGTTATCTCTGTCCAGACACTTCTGCCGGTTACGGTTAACGGTTGAGAAATGAAGGCGGGAAACTAGTCCACAATTCACGAGGCTCGGAACAGTTCATTTCGTTTCGGCGCAGGGGAGAAGGAAAAGATATTGGATGGAGCAAAAGAATTTCAAACTGTCTTTCGGCCAAACGATAAAAATCCGAAGAAAGTTTTTTTCAGATGTAAAATAATTTGTTATAAGTCTGAAGCTATGAAAGATATCTGAAATATGAAAGTAAAAATATCTTGGAAAAATCTTCCATATGTACGACTAAAAAAATAAATCCAAATGTCATTTATAAGATCAACAGAAATTTATACGGCTTCTTTCTGTCACTTTTTTCATGAATAAAGTTTATAAATATAAAAGAAAAAAGTATCCATCATAAAATAGCTATATATTTTTTAAAAAATAAGGGTCGACGAAATTTTCTAAATGGATCTACCATTTATAAAAAAAAGGTCTTTCTAAGAAGTGGGAAAATATATTTCCCCTTTTTATAAATTAATTGAAAGATCTTGGAATATTTTTTTTATATATTTTTCTTTTTTTTCAAGGTATTATCTTCCCCAACGAAAAAAAATGTGGACCTTATTTAAATGTATTCATGCTTCTCATTTAAATAGTAATTATTAAATATATTCAGATTTTTATTTAATTAGTAATTTAATATTAAAATCATTAAGGTAGGCATAATGTAGGAGAAGGATTTAATACTCTCTGTCGAATGAATAGATACAAGGAGACTTATCTCCACATCGGGATTGAAATTGTAAAACAGAATGATGTAACACTTTCCAGCAATGTTCGCTTATATAATAATTAAAATTTTTATATTTCTTTATGTATTAATTATTATTTTTTCATGTATTGAGTCTTATATTATTCAGTATTGAGTTATATATCGCTTCAGATAATGTTTGATATTATGTATTGAATTATAAATTTTCCGAAAGAAAAAAACCCAGAACAAAGCAAGTTTCTATAGAATGCAACAATTAGAATATTAGACACAATATTTAAGAATTTTAAGAGTATATAAAAGTTGTATTTACGCAAAACATTTTTAACTCCTGATTTTTACAAATGTATAGAAGTATATCATTTATAAGAAGTATATATTTTTGCATTTGAAAAATTCCAAACAACTAACAAATGATCTTACAATTAATAATTATTACTTATATGATATTTTGATTATAGCGTAGTATTAAAAATAATTTTTAAGTTAATATCAATATTTCACTCAATGAAAATAAAAAATAAAAACTGATACTACTGCTCTAGTTCATTATATTACTTGCTAATCAATACAAGCAAGCCTCAACATATAATATAAGATATATGAGCACAGTTTTAAGGAGGAAAGAAAAATAAAAAAAATAGTAACTAGCGATTAAAATATTTAGATGTTCATCTCATGAATTTCCAAATGAAGATTCATTTTATTCCTCTCAATATACAGATAAATTTCAAATTCATTCAAAATATACAGTTCTTTGAAAATAGTATAACTTATGTGAGAGTAAAGATTAAAAAAATGCAGAGGATTAAAATTATAATGACTCTCATAAAAAAGAGTTGGTTTATAGTGTTTCACTTATATTCATTTTTAAAGGTACATTTTTTACTATTCTCTCTACTGACTTTTCGCAGATATGTAAATCTTATTATCTGATGGATCTCATCAGCTATTTGAAGTCTGACACTAATATCTTCTCAGATTCTTCTTTTTTTATATTTGAGGAAAATACATATTTTTGAAGAGATGTCAAAAGAAGTCAAAAAGATGGAGTAGACAAAACACCGATGCATTTTGTAATGTATTCATAATGTATTCAAAATATGCAGCATATGAAAAATTTGGAAATTATTACTTTATATTTTTAATCATTTATGCGATTCATTGCACATAATATCATGAGTTTGCATGCACATTTATCTGGTATAAGTTATCTCTGTCAACAAAATATCAATATATATATATTTTGATTCTGATTGTAGTTTATGTTATAATTACGAATATAACTTTCCTGCTTAAATGATTTATTGAGTAATCTTTTGCATTTTTTTAACTCTTGATAGTATTTGGAAGGACTTGATCGAACTTAATATGTTTATTTTAATGACCCAACGCAAAGTTTTTATCTTCTTTTCAATCACTTTCCACGTGTTAGAGCGGCTATTGTAGTTAACCCTTTCATTTCTAACACAGCTGAAACAACCATAAAAGTTTCCTCCCGAGATTTCTGATTTTCTTTTGAATAAGGGGTGCCAGATGTAAAACAAAAAAGGGAGTCTTCACCTTCTTTCAAGGAAAGATAACCTCGTCCTGTTAGGTTTGCACAGTAGTGAAAAAAGGTTAACTAAAAGGATGGTAATTGAGAAAAAAGTATTTGGATAGAACACAAATCCTTTTAACCCACTGTCAATTAATTATTTTGATCTCTTTTCTTTTTCAGAAAAAATGTGAAAGTTTTAGTTCATTATTCTAAAACATCAATATAAATAGATTATTTGAAATTTTAAAGAACCCACAATTTCAATAATAATAAAAATAGTAAGTTGTGATTGGTAATGAGTTTTCTAATTTATTAAGAGCTATGGTTAAGTTATTATATTAAATGTTCTCAATTATATACCATTTTTTATCACCCATAGCTGAAAAAAATTGAAGTGTTAAAGATAACATATCATATAATTGAACTTCAACAAGCTATCCTCTTTAATTTTGTGTGTCTCTTTAGACGATAAATACACATAAACGTACGTGACTAATCTTAAGAAAAAGTTTAAGTAGGTCAAACTCCAGCTAAATGTTTCGATCAATATCATACTGAGTTTTTTTTTTTTTTTCATAGAATTCATATTTTAAGGTGAAGTGCATCAACGGCTTTAACGTTAAGCAACTGCTGACAGAATGTTTCATGAAAATAAAATAGTACACTCTCCCTCTCTCCTCCACGAGAAATGCGTGAGAAATGTTCAGTCATGTATTTTAATAAATATGTATCTGAATAAAATAGGCAAAATGTGAATATTCTTTTGTTAAAATGAGCAAATTATTGAAGATATTTGAAAACTAATTGCTATCCCTATTGTTTAAAAGAAATTACTGAAGTTCTTAAGGACGAATTGTGTTTTTTTTTATTTGTTTCGTTTCATTCAGTTCTGTATTAGTAATATATTATGAAATAATAATCAACATAAAAGACATGCCAATGGTTAGAGAGAGACAAAATGGATGCATAGAATAACAGAGACCTGATAGTACTGTTTTGGCTTAAAAAATGATAATTTTTTCGCCATCAGATAAACTTATCCACATCACTCCAATTTATAGAAATTATAAGAATACAAATTAGCTTAAATTGAAACAGAATGTTTTTTTTTACCTTGTCAAAAGAAAAGCAATCCAGACATAAATTTTTTCACTCACCAGAATAATGACATTATGATTCGAGAATTTCTTTTACGAATAAAGCAAAATATACGATTTTAAAAAGCACGAGACACTTTTCCGAACTATTTTATAAACATATGATGACGATTATTACATATTGGCTTATATTTAACTCATAAATTTGATTCAAAAAAGTACATTTTGATCGTACATTATTGGAATTACAATTAGTTCAATGCTGAAGCTCATTTAAGGGAAATTCCAGAAGTTGAATTAGGACTCGAACTTAAATGAACTCTAAAATACAAAGTAAAAAAAATAGTTATTAAAATGAAAGAACATAATAAAAGAAACTTGCATAGTTGGAAAATCAATGCTAAACATTAGGAAAATTGTCTCATAGAATCTAACTTTGGAATACATTTTTCAACAGAGCAATTTTGTCATTTGATTTTTTTTGAATGCATATTATGTCAACAGTTTTCTTTGCCCCGCATATTATGCAAAACACTATTTTCAGTAATAAAGCTTAAAAAAAAGTGACTGTCTTATAGAAACATATTTGTCTCTGGGATGGAAATGTACAATTTCTTACATGAATTTACAATATACCTAATTAATTTATTATTCATAAAGTAGAATATTGAAAAATAAATTATCAAGCAAATTCTATGCGGTTTACTTGAGCATGAATGGATTTCATTAAATATAATGAGAAAAGACCTGACATGCATGCATTTCAAGAGCAAGAATTTTCTCTCTCCTCTTTTCTTTTAGCTTAAACCACATCAACACACGGGGAAAATATCGAATTTTTTTAATAGTGTTGTAGAATGATGTGTCAAATGTAGTGGAGTAGCAATATGAACATTAGTCTGCTTACAACACGATGAGAATGAAGAGACATTGAAAGCAGACTGGTAGTCGAGGCCTTCCGTTTCGAAAATCTTAAGAAAATTCAATATTCCGAGATCCACAGCATTTAAAGTGAGCCGAGAATACCTAATTTCAGGCATAACATCCCACAAAGTACAATGCAATGTCCGGTTGTCTTTACCTACTGATAGACAGGCTTAAGAGTGTTAGTTTTAACAAGTAGTAGCAATGTATGAATTAATATCCGGAATCAATATGGGAAGTACGACAGACCGTTAGTTAGGACTGTGTAGTGAAATTTGGTTTAAAGGTGCAATGTCAACAGATGATCGACTAGAGTGATTTTACCAGTAGCGTTGCACCACCTGTAGCACTTCTCTTGAGATTGTGACCGTATCGGTTGTATAATAAATGAAAGGAGAACCCTTATTTGACCAGATGTGGCGCAATTTCATTTGGTAAGAACTAATAGTTGTATTCTCTTATGTGGAGCTCACCCCACAAAGTCATGAATTGAAGTTATAAATAAGGCCCCTTGCAAACTTTTAGTGGCTTCTTAAAGATATGGATTGCTTTGAAATACAATTTGCTGGGTACGTTTGTCTAACTGAGCAAATCATTAAGTGGACATGTCTGTGCTCGTTTAAATAAAGATAATTTTCATCCAATCATGCACCAAAACAACGTTGGGATTTTATTGGAGGTCAACAGATAAGCGATTAGTTAGAAGAACTTTCTGCACAATATGGCTAGGTAGATATCTCGATAAGAATCCAATAGGACATTTGTAGGATAAAATTGTGATATTAGTTTGGATACAAATTCCTGCACAGCTAATATATTTTCGGAATAATTGATGTCTATTAAGACAACATGACTCAATATTTCTGCCGGGGGACTTCAAACGACTTGATGAATACATGCCATGTTTTTATACTTCGTGAGGCAAAAGAGACTTGGCACATTACCAAGAAGCCTCCCGTGATGTTTGTCATATCAGTGAAACTCTAAGAGACTCAGATGATAAGAACAAAAGTCTGGGTTGGCAATCCATTTTCATTGTCAGCGACTTATAAAGGATTTATTACACAACATGTAAACATACAGAATCACAATGCAAAAAAGAGACAATGGTAAAATATTTCATTATTCAAAATAAAAATTGTAACAAAAGTAATATTTATCTTTAAAATTATTAGCTTTAATTAGTTATTTAAATAAAGACGGTATATTTAAGTTAACTTCCTTTTACAATGAAATTTTGTTATCTCAGTAGATTTTATAAAATTTTTAGTTAAAGTTTAAAAGAATATGGCCGATCAGTTCCATATATTAAAAGAAAATCTTTTAGTATTCCATATTTTGTGATTTAAGATAAGAATCCACATTGGTTAGATCGATTACATATTTTTAGGAATTCTGCATATCAACTCAAATAAAGATGAATCACGTAATCATTTTTATTTAATTTCTATATATCAATTTCACCATAAATTTATATTTTCGTAATTTTTTTTTATTTTCGTTCATTTTGGCATTACTATTGATACTTATTTTGTACCAATTTTTAATTTAAAACTGATGGTCTTAGGCAATCAAAATGCTCCTGCAGGTATATTATTGAATACTTATTCTATTAACCTGTTCTTAATATTCTATTAACTTGTTCCCCTTAAGTTATTTTCAAAAAATTCTTGTTGCTTCAACGTTATTTAAACCTGTCAAATACTGCTGTTAACAAATCATTAAACATTTTTT